>WNWK01013702.1:0-54225 GCA_009830355.1 Cherax destructor
ATCGGAGAAGGGAAAAGGGGACCGTGAAGATCAGGCTAGGCGGACAAAGGCTCAAACCTCGGAAAAGGAAAAAGGGCCTTTTGGGGTGAGTATAAGAAGCACGCTCCAGGCACACATAAACCAGATAACTGCGGCAGCATTGGGCGACTGGAAACCTAAGATTAGCCCCGTTACCTTAACAAGGACTCGTTTAAGACACTGACAGTGTACGTCGGGCCCCAATAGAATATGAACCCCAGTCGGGGCCCACACCTGGTCAAGCAAAAAAGAAACTAGAGAAAGAAAAAAGGGTTTTTGCAAAAAGGTTAGTTCCACAACTGGGGGGGTCCATGAAAAAAGGGTTTGGGGAAAAAATAGGACTAACAACACTGGAGGAAAGATTGGCAGAGGAGACATATAACGACCCCTTTAGGGGGAATCGACAAGGAAGACAGGACAGGATTTTGGGGAGGGGAACAAAAAAAGGGGAAAAACTGGGCTGAAGACTCAGATGGTCAAAGGATGTTAGGAAGCATTTCTTCAGCCACAGAGAGTCAAAAGTGGAATAGTCTAGAGAAAGAATAGGGGGGAGGCCAACACTTTTTTAAGACGGGGTTATGATAAAGCCTGGAGCAGGGAAAAACCCAGATACCCAGTAGGGGGCAGCGCAGAGGCGGGGCCAGGGCTGAGTCTCCCCCCAAAACAAAATTGGGTAAGGAGTAAAAAAACAAAAAAACACACACACACACAAAAACACAAAAACACACACAAAAACAAACAAACAAACAAAAACACACAAACAAACAAACAAAAAAACAAAAAAAAAAAAAGAAAAAAAAAGGAGGAAAGAATGGACAGGAGAACCCAGACTGGGGAAGCTCTAATACAACCACCTTCAGAGTCCCCCAACCGGGAAAACCCCCAAATTTGAACCAAACAATCAAACCCCCAAAACACACATGCCATCCCCAATTTTTCCCCACCCCCCCATTAAACTCCACCTTCACACCAACCACCCATAGTTCCCCATCAGATCTCCCACTTTCCCAACCCCAAGCCCCCCAGACGGGGGTTTTTTAAAAAAAATTGTTTTTTTTGGGGTATACAAATAAAAAGGGGGAAACAAATAAATGTGGGGAGGGATGAAAGAAAAAGACATCCCCAGACATAATAACAAAAAAACAAACTCACCAGGATGATAAAGATGAAATTTTTTTCCACCCGGATATCAAACCTAAAAGATGGGGGAGCAGGGGGGGGGGAGGGTTGCACTTTTTAAAACAGGGGGGGTTTTGAGGAAGTGGAAGGAATGGATGGAAGGGAAAAAGGGGGATAATAGTAGGAAAAACAGTCTGAGGGCCATAAGGTGGTAATTGTTTTTGTAAAACCCCCCCCAAGAACTGCAGGGGGCCAAGAGAAAAACACGAGCAACAAAAGGACCAACCCAACCCGAGGAAAAAACCCCCCTTTTTGGGGGGAGAACAGTTACTAGTTAGGGGTGTTTAAAAATTTTACAAGGAGATTGATTGGGAAAACCGGGACCCCCGGGGGGCCCCTGAATCGGAAAACCAAGATGATGGATGTGGTACGGGAAAACCCACATCAACTTTTTTAAACACTACCAGAAAGAGAGGTGGGGGATCCAGCAAACGGGACCTAGTATTCACCTTGAGTATTTGGGACATCGAGGATATCACAAAAAAAGGCCCCCTTTGGAGCTATGATTTTTGGTTCTGTGGTTTTGATTATATTTAGCTACAAGTGGAGAGGGGGGGAAAATGGAAGGGGAGAAACTAAAAAGGGGGGGAAAACAAAAAGGGCATAGGAACTTCCTACAAGATGTTCAGGGGGAAAAAGGGGTTGGCGGGAAAACCCAAAAAAAAGAAATGATGGAATATGTACAACCAAATGAAAAGAGGGGAGAGGTTTGCCCCAAGGGAAAGGGAAGTAATGGAAGCCCAGAACGAGCCCTTTGGGTTCACCCCAGGGGGTAGGGGAAAAAACTAAAATTTAAAAGAGAATGGAAAAAAAAGAAAAAAAGGCCCCCCGGTAAAGAGATTGGAAGAGCCAGAAACGAATATGCAGGTAAGAAGGGAGGTTTTTCGACAATATGAAATGATTTTCCCTCAAAAACGTTGACCCAAGCTGTTGTATCCCACAAAAAAAAAAAAGGAAGGACCAGGTAATCAGGCTGAGGAAGGAAAAGGGGGGAGTTCGAAACGACCAAAGGTATGTGAGGACTAACATGAGATTTAAAAAATATTTAACAGGGACAGAAAGGGCTTGGGGAAATTTAGAATAGGAGGTTTCCCCCAAGGTGGATAAAAAACACAACGGGAAAAGGAGGTGAAGAAGCTGCATGTGAACTGATACCTGGTGGAGGGGCAACATTTCTCCGGGGGTCCTTTTGAGAACAGAGTTTTTGGGTGTGCCACTAACAAAAAACTTTTAAAACATCCATTGAAACTGGGCAACTCCCCAAAGGGGGAAGAGGCAAATGTTGCCCCAAATTTTTTAAAAAAAAGGAGCAACACGAGGCATTAAACTATAGACCTGTGTAAATGACGTAAGTATGCAAAGTCATGGGAGATAGGGGGGGAGAGTGGTGGAGCACCTAGAAAGACACAAGCTTATTTTTCGACAACCAGCACGGTTTCGGGAAGGAAAATCCTGTGTCACAAACCTACTGGAGTTTTATGACAAGGTAAAGAAGAAGACACGAGAGAGGGGGGGGATAGACTCATTTTCTTGGACTGCAAGGCTTCCACAGTTCCCCAAAAAATGCAAAAGCAGAGGATCAGGAAAAAAAGGAAAGGCACTGCAATGGATCAAGAAAAACTGACAGGGAGGCAACAACGAGTCATGGTACGTGACGAGGGAGAAAGGGGCCCCGTGACGAGGGGGGAATTCCACAAGGGTCAGTCCCCCGGGGGTGTACTGTTTTTGGTATATGTGAATGAATAACAAAAATAGACTCAGAAGTTCCCTTTTGCAGATGATGTGAAGTTAATGAAAAAATTAAATCAGTCGAGGATCAGGCAGGGCTAAAAAGACCTTTGGGGGGGGCCCAAACCTGGTCCAGTAACTGGTCCCCCAATTTAACCCCCCCAAATTTAAAATCATAAGATCCGGGGAAGGGCAAAGAAGACCGCAGACAGGTTTGTCTAGGTGGCCAAAGACTGCAAACCTCACTAAAAGGGGGAAAAAACTTGGGGTGAGTATAATAGAGCACATCTCCTGAGGCCCCATCAATCAGATAACTGCTGCAGCATACGGGGTGGGAAACCAAGAATAGATTCCCCAAAAACCAAATAAGGAATATTCAAGACTTGTACACCAAAATGAGGCCCATTATATGCAGCACCAGTTTTGGGAAAACCCCCCCCTGGTCAAACACGTCAAAAAATTTGAGAAAGTGCAGAGGTTTGCAACAAGACTAGTCCCAGGGGGTAAGGGGGTTGTCAAAGAAGAAAGGTTAAGGGGGGAAAAGGCCTGACGACACTAAGGACAGGAGGGGGTTTTTGGGGGGCATGATAACGACAAAAATACTGCGAGGAATAGATAAGGTGGAAGAGACAAGATGTTCCAGAGAGGGGGCACAGAAACAAGGGGTCACAATTGGAAGTTAAAGACTTATGAGTCAAAATGTTAGGGAAGCTTCAGTCAAAGAGTTTTCAGGAAGTGGAATAGCCTAGAAAGCGACGTAGTGGAGGCAGGAACTATACATATTTTTTAAAACGGGGGTTTTATAAAGCTCGGAGCAGGGGGAGAGGACCTAGTAGCAATCAGTGAAGAGGCGGGGCCAGGAGCAGGGCTCGACCCTGAAAAAAAAGGGGAAAAGGGGGTACACAAACACACACACCCCAAAAACACACACACACACACATGCCATGGGTTTGGGACTTTCCCGCCCCATTTCCCAAAGAAAAACTTAAGAGACACAATGAAACTGTGCCACTATAAAAAAGGGAGGTTGTGCTTCAAATTTTGTGCAACATTTTTTTGTTATAATCAGGGTAGTTCACCCATAACTTTTATAGTGACCACAACATTTTCCCCTTTTAATAAAAGGCACTAAGAAAACTAAAAAAAGGTGGACTTTATTTCCCAACCCCTTTTGGTGATTCATTTAAAGGGGGAAGGAGAATTTTTCTATGCTTTTCCCGGGAAACATGAAGTGTATAGATCTTTTTCTCTTTTTTTTTTAGCTGTGATTTGGGGGAGGGGAAAAGGGAAACCCTTTTTTCCACCAAAAGGGGAAATGGGGGGAGCTGGAGTGCGGGTATCAAACCCCCAGGGGGTTTTTTGGGGGGAAAATCACATCAGGTGCCATGCCGGGGAAAAGTACGTTTTTTTGGTGTTGGCTGGTCCCCCCCACCTGTTTTGTTGGTATGGGGGCTTTTGGGACCTAACGTTTTTAAAAGTGGGGGGGGCGGGGATGTGTTTTCTTTTTGGGTCATATCTCGTGATCCAAGGTGTTTTTTTTCCCAATTTTTCCAATTTTTGGGATCACCACTGGGGTGACTCCAGGGCCCTTTGGGAAAAAAAAGGGGCCGCCCCGGGAAAATCCACTTTCTGAGGAAGATCAAGGTGTAAAGGGAAACCCCTTCCCAAAGATCAAAAAGGGGAAGGAACCCCCCCGGGGGGAAAGATCACAGGTGTCAAGGAACCCCCTGGGGGGAAAAATCAAGGTGTCAAGGAACCCCCCCGGAGGGAAGATCACAGGTGTCAAGGAACCTCCCTGGAGGGAAGATCACAGGTGTCAAGGAACCTCCCTGGATGGAAGATCACAGGTGTCAAGGAACCTCCTGGAGGGAAAGTCACAGGTGTCAAGGAACCTCCCTGGAGGGAAGATCACAGGTGTCAAGGAACCTCCATGGAGGAAGATCACAGGTGTCAAGGAACCTCCCTGGAGGGAAGATGGTGTCTGGGGACTCTGGAGGAAAATCAAAACATGAGGGCCTTCGGGAGAAGATGCAGGCAGCAAAGGGCGCCACAGCAGAAGTCAAGGTGTGGGGCACCACGGAGGAAAATCGAGTGTCAGGAACACCACGGAGAAAATCGGAAGGCTGTCAGGGACTCACAGAGAAGGTGAGCGGCCAAGGGCACCACGGAGAGGACCAGGAGCGGCAGGGCACCCTGAGAAGTCAGAGGCCTCCCAGGAACCTGGAAGAGATCAGATGACAAGCAACTTCTGCGGAGGAAGATGCGGTATTCGGGAGCGCCACGGAGAAGATCGAGGCTATCAAGGAACACCAATGGTATCGCTCTCATTTGATTACAAACAGGCTTATAAGGCAACGTTGACGTCTTAATCGAAAAAGATTCCAGAATGAAATCTGAAGCTGTTACGACAAGAATGTGAGTCGATCATTCCAACCAGTGAATACACGACATTAGTGCATTGTCCGAGTAGGGGAAGCCACGCTAAGCTTAAAAGCTCAATTCTTTAGTGTTAATTTCGTTGCCGCCACAGTGAATGTTTTCTTTTGTCCTTAGAACAGGCAGCTTTTACGGTGAAAAAGCTGAGGGCGATAACCATTAAACTATCTGCTGGGCTTTCTGGGACATTTACTGACTGTCCTGCAAGGGACGAACTGTATTCTTTGGTTGTACAGAAGCCATGCCAGTTCAGCTGCTCCTTTATCCTGCCGGAGGCTGAGCTCATTCAACTCATGCTGTTGAGCATTCACACGCTCAACAGCGGATGGCGAGGAAGCTGGTATACACACTTTAGGAAGATTACCCCGCTGCTAAAGAATGACTCGACGGTAAAGGTAACGCGCGCAAGGCTAACGGTGAACAGTTAAGGCAAAAAAAAAAGAATTTTCGAAAAATTGACATTTACTATGAAATAAATTTCAATAAATGATTGCATGGAATATGATTTGACGAAAAAAATTTCGCCAACCATTGGCTTTTGCAGATCAGCTGAGTTCAATCAATCCTTGCATAATTGTCAATCTCTGCGCGAGTTGACTCAATGCCAACATGGTGGCTCAATCTCTAACATGCGCTTGGTGTCGGCTCCATTGCTTTGGTCAATGTCTGCGCCAGTTGGTAATCTCTCATGCGCGAGTTGTCAATCTCTGCACAAGCCCTTTCAACAACTCATTATATAACAACTATTTTTTTTCTTTAGCAACGGATTGACAGACATGATTTGAAAATGAAAAGTTTAAAACCATTGCTTTGTTGGCTTAACTCTTTTTAATTTTAGCTTTTGTAACTTACACAATATTTTGTTGTTGCTCTTAAGACATTGTGGTGCTGTACTGTGTATTATAAAACAAAATTCAGAGCTTGAGAAGAATGGATACCATAAAGCCTACAAATCTTCCCAATGGCTGCTCATTGTGAGGATTTGCTGGCCGCTATAGATCTTATTAAAAAACACATTGCTTAAACATTCTAATAATATGTTAACTACACAGTCTAATTTATTAGAAATCTTTTGATAAGGCAGTATTTTTGGCTGAGCTTGCAGTGTCCTAAGTGTGCCGCTGTCTTCAATTACCACTAACAGTGGCTGCTGAGAGACTGTTTTCCACAACAACCTGACAAAAATCAAACACTCAATAAAGCCATCCATGTTGAATTGTTTGACTTGAAAGGCTTTCACAAGGCTTCACAAGACAATAAGCTTCCAATTGCTGAAAACTAAGGCAGAAGAGTTTGAGCCACCTGGCAACAATTATGAACTCCACCATGATGTTGCATCGCGACCAGGAAGTCCCCAAGGCCCACAGCAAGAGGAAGGCACATCAGAAGGAAGACACATCAGAGAAGGCCACTCAGAGGAAGCAGCCAGGAAGACACTCTGGAGGAAGGCACACTCAGAGAAGGCACATTCAGAGGAGCACATCAGAGAAGGCACATCAGAGAAGGCATCAAGAAGGGCACAGCTCAGAGGGCATCAGGAAGGCACATCAGGGAAGGCATCAGAGAGAGCCTCAGAGAGGCTTTGGCAGAAGGCACATCAGGAGGAGCTGGCAAGGAAGACACATCAGAGGAAGCACGCTCAGAAAGGCGCTCGAGGAAGGCATCAGAGAAGGCATCCTGACAGCAGCGATACTTGCTGGTTTGTACCAAACATTTAACCTCTCTTATTGGCTGCTTCACTGAGACTTCAGCGCTGTTCTTCTTTCACTCTTCTTTGACTGCTTTAAGACTCACTGACTATAACCGCTATGACCTTCTTATTTATTTCAGTTCTCTTCAGATTATTACTACCCGGTTTCTTAACTGCTTTGTGACAGTATTCAAACATGATATTACGAAGCATAGTGATTTTACTAACTATATTGTTCTCTCATTATCATATGATTTTCAAAATCGCAACTTTAACTTATAACGCGATCGCGCAACTGGCGACTGACACCCAGAAACACGGCATGGCATTAACGCTGCTGTGAAGTCTTTGCTTGGTTTGCTGGCAATGTAAAACTAATCTAACGTTATAGCTAAGTCTTCAAGCAGGAGCTTTGGGCTTTTTAAGTCGAGTACACGACCGGCCAAACTGTGGGTTCAGCAACATTCCGGACTGTGACAACAATAACAGCTGGTTGACTCAGGCCCTGGTCACATGAACACAGTCACGAGCCTTACCTTTCAACTTTGTTTGCTAAGCAGCAACCTCATGGCGTTAGACAGCAGACCTGAACCCAGAATTGCACATCCTTCACAGTGTTAACTTATCCAAACTATTCTAACTTTTGCTAAGCTAATTTAACTGTGACTGGGAGCAACTTTGCTAAACAATACTAAAATTATATATTGCAGGAAGCACTGTATAACATGTGTAACATACAACATGCTGTAAACAGCGATAATAACCAATCAAGTTGTAAATATATTGCTCATTATGATACCTTTGTTCAGCACTGCCTGCTGACATATAACAAAACACACCCTTTGTAATTTCTGCTAGAAGCTGAATTAGACATTATGGAAAAACTTTCCTTGGGCCACGGCTAGGCTCCTTTCAATACCAGTGCTGACCATTCTGTGGCTAAAAACTGTGATCAGGGTGACTCATTCTGCAGGCTGCTCGCTTTTGCTATGTTGTGATGATCGGCGGTGGCTCAAACTTTGATCTTGAATTTGATACATTTGATGATGATCGCGGAACAACTCATTTGATCGGCATGAGCTGTTCGGCGGGTAACATTCGGCGAATTATCGCCTGATAACTGCGGTACGAACCGGCGGTGTTGGTCGGCAGTGTCGGCCCACATTCAGCATTCTGTTCGGCGGTGACCCGATCGGCATTATTCGGCGCCTGATCGCGCTGGCACGTTCCGTGCTGGTGACATTCCTTCGGCTATCGACACATTCCGCTGACTGGTCAGTAGACGACGATGCAACGGTGTCGGCCACAGTCGGCGCAGGCTTTGGTCGTGTTGTTGCGATCTGGCGGTGTCAGCTACATTCGGCGACCTGTCGGCCGATTGTTGATCGGCAGTGTCATTCGTTCAACGCTGACACGAGTCTGACTGATGTAGCCGGAGCCTGCTCGATCAGCAAAACTGACATGACAAGCCGGACTGTATGAGCGCGTTTTTGCTGACCATGATCAATTGTTTTGTTTTTCATTGAATATAACATTACCTAGTTTTAGTCCCTAGTATTACTCATCTGTACTCATCTAGTTGTACTCGCCTTGTTCTGTTCCTTAATTATTGTTGTAGGGTTGAAGGCTCATTGCAGGGACCTGATTCCTCTAATCGATCAATTTTAGAAGTTCGAAGAATCTCGTGTTATATATATTATTTATACTTTTAAATTTTGACAGTTTGGCTAACAGTTCGTCAGGTACATCACTATTTAAATTAATGTTTATCAAAGCATACTCGCTAGCGTTGATCAACACATACTCGCCTTTTGATCAACGCATACCGCTAAGCGTTGATCAACGCATACTCGCTAGCGTTGATCAACGCATACTCATAGCGTTGATCAACGCATACTCCTAGCGTTGATCACCGCGCTACTCGCTAGCGTTGATCCAGCACGCTTTTATACTCGCTAGCGTTGATCACCGCATACTCACTTGGGTGATCAAGCATACCATCACTCGTTCAATAGACTGATATTAGTAAAGAACACATCCTATGTTTGAGAAGTAAATATTACTCAAGGACTGTATAGTTTGGTTTTAAGAAGTAATTCACTAGCTCTCTAAATGGTTCCAAGAATCACAGACCATATAGTCTGGTTTCAAAACAACATGATCGTTCTCTATGTGATGCCAAGGATCACTGATAGGCCTACCCCTAGTAGGTTCAATGTTCCTGGGAAGGCCTAGTATCACCTTATTTATCTTCCTGTTGTGCAGATAATTTAACATTCTATCAGAAGATATCGGAAACACTGCCAGAAAAGTGTGGCGACTTCAAGAGGAAACTGGACATACCTCCACCAGATGCCAGATAAACCAAGCTGTGATTGATGCATGTGCCAATGGGCCTGCCAACAGCAACAGACTGGTTGATCAGGCAAGCAGCAGACAAGCCAGGCCAGAACCTGGGTAAGGGAGTAGCAAAACTCTCAAAACCCTTCACAGGTAGATTAAAAGGTACAGTAACGACAGTTGTTGTCTGGAAGTAATAAGTGACTCAGTGTGTTTACCACACAATTTTGGACATTTTCATCACCCCATCGTGTTTATGGGTAATATCCAGAGACATGATGGATGGTTTTTGATCCAGGGATCTGGACTTATATTTCCCTTGTTGGAAGTGAATTTCAGTGCCTCCCATTCCCCTACAGGTATAACACATTCCTTCAATCACAGCTTCTCCTGACTTAGCGACGTACCGTTTACAGGACGGCTCGGACTTACGATGGGCTCTCTGACCAGTATGCATACCTAAACAATGTATATTAGAGCTGATTTCCTCTATTCTGTTTATTACAATATACAGTACACTACTGTATAAACATTTAAAAATATACTAAAAATGTTAAAATGGTGCAAAGGTGACATTAAAACAATATCAAAGATGGTTGACACAAACCCACTACCATTATAGTATGCTCCTCACTTAGTGACAAATACGTTTACTGATGTGGTCTTAGGAATGGAACTCCGTTGTTAACCCTTTGAGGGTCCAAGCTGTAGTTCTACGCCTTGTCCACAGGGTCCAAGAATTTAAAAAAAAAAATATACAGTGGACCCTCGGTTTTCGTTGAAAATTCTTTCCAGAATGCTGTTTGAGTGCCATTACCGAACAAATTTGTTCTCATAGGGACAAATGTAAATTAGATTAGTCATTTCAGATCCCCAAAAATACACTTACAAAAGCACTTACGAAAATACACTTACATACATAATTGTTCGAGTTTGGAGGTGAACGAAAACAGAGGGTCCAATGTATATATTTTTTCTTATGAAATGGTAGAGAATCTTTTTCTGAGGTAATAAAACAAAAAGTACAAAATTTGATGGAAAACTGATGAAATACGCTATCGCAAATTTTACTGCGTCAGCGATATTTACACTTGAGGCGATTTTGCCCACTTTGACTCCTATTTTAGGCAATTACATTATTTTGGTTGACTAAGTTCTTACCTGTTTCGTTATTTTATTGACTGAGTACAAGAAACTGCCCAGTCAACCATTTCAACTACCCAATAAAGTGATAAGAAATTAGTAATTTGGCCAATTTCACACAAAGTTCAAAATATTCCAATTTCAAAATAGGGTCCAGAATAAACAATGCAGGCATTCCTGGCACTAAAACAATATTTCCTCTGTTTATTAGTTGTTTCCAGGCTTTACAGATGAATTACATTTTGACTTTTTATTCACTTTTATTTATTTGTTTACTCTAGAACATCAGCAAAAATCGAACATTTCTGCTAATTTGAGCTCAATTTCAAGCTATTTTCAGTACTAAAACCAATCAAAATCATCTCTATTTCTGTAATATGTCCTCCATTCTATCAAAAGAGACCAAAAAACCACGAATACAACCATAAAAACCATACAAAAATACACCGCAAAGTTGCTGTTTTAATCCAAAAACACGGTCGCATTTTCTTTCTCATTATGCACTGCTTGCTACAGGATTAGTTTTATATGGTGCATACTTACCACAAGATGCATTCTCTCATATCTTTACCCAAATTTACCACTCACAGCTTATATGAGTGAACTGAGCTCATGGCGTAGAACTACAGCTTGGACCCTGGCTTTAGGTACAAATAGTGAGGGTTACCCCCATACATAAAGGAGATCAAACAGACCTGAATAACTATAGGCCGATATCTAACTTACCCCTTCTCTCCAAAATCTTGAAAAATTAATTCATAGGCAGATACGTATATTCCTACCTCATCTCCTAGCACGTACTCAACCACTGTCAGTTTGGATTCAGGCCTAATAAAAATACAAATGATGCTATTATACACATGTTAGAAATAATTTACACTGCTCTTGAGAAAAAGAAATCCCAGTGGGAATTTTCATTGATTTACGTAAAGCTTTTGATACAGTTGACCATGATCTGTTACACCTAAAATTATCACACTATGGTATAAAGGGCACTCCTTCAACTACCTAAAATCATACCTTAGCAACAGAAGCCAATGTGTGTACACAAATGGAGCTAGCTCTACCACGCAAACTATTACAGTTGGTTTCCCACAGGGAAGTGTTCTTGGCCCACTTCTCTTTCTCATTTACATTAACGACCTACCAAATGCATCTCAACTACTCAAACCCATACTATTTGCAGATGACACTACATACGTTTTCTCTCACCCAAGCCCAGACATACTAGCCAACACTGTAAATGCTGAATTGCAGAAAATATCTACCTGGATGATGACTAACAAACTTACTCTCAATATTGATAAAAGCTATTTCATTCAGTTTGGGAACAGAGCTACAAATGTACCACTTAACATAATGATAAACGGGTCCCCTATCACAAAACTCACAGAGGGAAAATTCTTAGGAATCCATCTTGACAGTGGCCTCAAATTTCAGACACATATACAACAAATTTCCAAGAAAGTCTCCAAGACCGTGGGAATACTGTCCAAGATACGGTACTACGTTCCACAACCAGCTCTCCTTACCCTATATCACACACTCATTTACCCCTACCTCACCTATGGAATCTGCACATGGGGCTCAACAACAATAACTCATCTCAGACCATCAATAACACAACAAAAGGCTGCAGTTAGAATGATAACAAATTCACACTCCAGACAACATACTTCACCAATATTAAAAAATCTAAACTTACTCACCATACAAGACATCCATACTTTTTACTGTGCCTATTACATACATAGAACACTAAACTCAAATATTAACCCACCACTCAAACTTCTCCTTACCAACCTTAACAGGACACATGACCATAACACAAGACACAGATCACTCCTCGATGTTCCCCGTGTCCATCTAACACTATGCAAAAACTCAATGAACATTAAAGGCCCGAAAATTTGGAATTCATTACCTGTGATTGCCAAAGAAACCCTGCCTGTACCTCAATTCAAAGCGCTACTAAAAAACTACCTTCTCACCCAAACCTAAGTGCACAATATGTATTTAACTTTACCAACAAAGTTGATTAATCACTTAAATGTAAAACCTGTTCATAAATAATGCATACTGAGCTAACTCTGTTTCTTTAACATTAACAAATAAAATAATCCCCTCTCTTGTACTCTGTGTAACTTATCTAATGAACATATAAACTGTACTTGCAACACAACAATTTTAATTTATGATCTGATTTAATTAATTGCATTGCTGCAATTAACAAATTATTATGTTCAACTTATATTCAAATTTCCCAACCTAAATACACAATTATACTTATTTTGTAAATTATCAACCAAAATTTTTTACCATGTAGTCTACTGTTAATTAATTTTAAGAATGCCCACAATGCTCAGCATATTAGGGGCTTTTGGCATGGACACCTCATGAATACCTAGAACTATGTAGTACAACCTTGTATCATGCCAAAATAAAATTATTATTATTATTAGTGGACCCCCAGCTAACGAACAAAATTCATTCCAGAAGCCTGCTCAAGTGCCATTACCCAACGAATTTACTTCCTTAAGAAATAATGTCACGTAGGTTAGTCTATTTCAGACCCCCAAAAATACACTTCCACAAGCACTTACAATATTATACTTACATAATTGTACGATTTCAGGGGTGTTCGTTAGCCGGGGGTCCACTGTATTATTATTATTAAGTGAGAAGAGGCTGTAAAATATAACAACTGTGAATGGCATTGTGACTCACAAAATCATAATAACATGACTGTAAACAAACCAGTGAAGAGGCTAGAAAGTTGAAGCCAGGGTGAGTACTGAACCTCAGAGTGCAGTGGTTAACACACTGCACTCTGAGGTTCAGTACTCACCCAAAACCTCTATAACATGTATTGTCCGATCAAAACGAAGCAGATCACAGCAAAGTGACTAAACAGCCCATGGCTAACAAATAGTATCCTCAAATCCAGTGATAAAAAGCACCAACTTGAAAAACTGTTCAGATTAGGCCTGATTACTAAAGAACTGACTAAACGATACATACCTTTGATACAGTATACCTTTGAAGAGTTTCAAGAGTTTCACTACTTTGTGTCAATACTCACAAAACAAATATGAAAATCAAAGCAAATGTATTATGAAAATAGATTTATTGAAATAAAAGGTGATATGAAAAAGACCTGGCAAACCCTCTCCAAAATTTTGGGCTCTAGAAAACTGTCTAGAAACAGAGAGATAAACTTAACTAAACCAGATGAACCTCACATATAGCCTATAGACACTGCCAACAAACTTAATGTCTTCTTTTCTACTGTAGGATCAAAGCTAGCAAGCAAAATTCCAAGCTTAAAGACCCAGCCAAAAGACTACCTCACTTGCAACTACAGTGGACCCCTGGTTAACAAAAAAAATTCCTTCCAGAAGCCTGCTCAAGTGCCATTACCGAACGAATTTACTTCCTTAAGAAATAATGTCACGTACGTTAGTCTATTTCAGACCCCCAAAAATACACTTCCATAAGCACTTACAATATTATACTTACATAATTATACGATTTCCGGGGTGTTCGTTAACCGGGGGTCCACTGTACTCAAATACTATATACATGTATACAACTAGCTCCAACTAATTCTACTGAAGTCTCACTCATCATTAAATCATTAAAACACAAAGGAGGAGATCTAAATAACTTGCCACCATTCATATATATAAAAAGCAGCTCATGTGCTCTCACCCATTATTGCAACACTGTTTAACAAATCTGTCGAGTCCTCAACTTTCCCATCCATACTCAAAACAGCAAGGGTTACCCCAATCCTCAAAGGTGGTGATCCAATTGATGTGAACAACTATAGACCTATATCAACTTTGCCCTTACTTTCTAAAATATTTGAAAAATAATACAAAAACAACTTTTCTCCTACCTCATATCCAACAACATACTTAACCCCTGCCAGTTTGGGTTTAGACAAAAAATAAGTACGAATGATGCTATTATACAAATGCTTGAACTAATATATACAGCCCACGATAAAAATTAATATCTACTGGGGTTCTTCATTGACCTACGGAAAGCATTTGATACAGTGGACCACAATCTCCTGCACCTAAAACTAAATCATTACAAGAAGACATTCCCTCGATTACCTAAAATCTTATCTTAACAATAGACACCACAAATGGAGTCAACTCCACTATCCAGTCTGTAGCTGTTGGAGTACCCCAGGGTAGTGTCCTATTCCCACTCCTCTTTCTCATCTACATCAGTGATCTCCCAAATGCATCTCAACTTCTTAAACCAGTTCTATTCGCAGATGACACTACTTATGTCTACTCCCACTCAAACCCAGCTATACTTAGAAACACTGTAAACAACGAACTGCTAAAAATATATACTTGGATGGTGACCAACAAACTCACTCTCAACATAGACAAAACATACTTCATACTGTTTGGAAACAGAGCCTTAAATATCCAACTTAATATATTGATAAATGGTTTCCCTATTACAAGACATACTGAGGGTAAATTTCTAGGTCTTCTCCTTGACAGTAATCTTAAATTTCATTCCCACATCCAACATATATCCAAGAAAATTTCCAAATCAGTAGGCAGCCTTTCCAAGATACGATATTATGTACCCCAAACGACACTCTTTACCCTATACCACTCTTTAATTCAAGGTCCAGAGGCCAAATCTCAGAGTGACAGCCAGGGTCCAAGAATTTAAAAAAAAAAAAAAAAAAAATTATAGAATTAAAGAAAATATTTTTCTATAGGTAATGAAACAAAAAAAAAAATCCTATCAGTACTTTCCAAGATATAGAGTCATGAAGTTGACCCTCAATGTCCGGGTGGGAACAACATCGGCGACTTCCGAAGTTGCATTTTTTTTATTTTACTGCTTTGTTCCTTTTTTCTTTTCTTTTCTAATTTTGTTTTTTTCCCCATAAACGTTTGTGGCCTGTGAGACCAATATAATGCATAATGTATATATGTAAACTCGTATTCAACACAATAACCGCACTAATATTTTCATCATTAATTTGTTTACAATAATTGTTTACAACAAAAAACATGCAAAAATGTTGTATAATAGTAATGTTCTATTATATATTTACATATGTACAGTCACTGGACATGTTCCTAGAATTGCTACAGTCTGTGAAAGTCTTTGAAAAAAGGTGTCATGCACAGTGGTGTCTTACTCATCTATGGACCAGTATGATTTTATATTATGCTTATAAACATGAGGCATAAGCATTATTGTTGCAAAAAACAAATACATTTCAGCCACAGTCGTCTCCTTCCACAGGTGGATGACAATGAGCTTTGTCCTGGTACTGCTGAGTCAGCGGCTTGGGTCCCAGACTCACTCCCAGTCTGGGCTGGTGCAGCATGCTGCACACATGCATGCTGCATGCTCGTGGCACCACCATCACCTACTGACCATATGGCACAGGGTACCATATGGTACAGATACAGGGACCTCAGTGGAAATAAGTCACTGACTTTTTTGGGTTATCCTAGGATCTTTACACACATGCTGCTATGTACAGTGGACTCTCGCTATTCGAACAAAATCAGTTCCAGGAGCTTGTTCTTAACACGAAATGTTCGCAAGTCGATTTAATATTTCCCATAAGAAATAATGGAAATACAATTAATCCGTTCCAGAAACACAAAAATATTAAAAAATAATGTATTTTAATGAAATTAATTATATTTCTACATACACAAAAGAATTACATACTATTAAAAGTATTAGTAAATGAATGCATGTATTTTTACTTACCTTTATTGAAGATTGTTGATGGCATATGGAATATAGGGAGGAGGAGTGAGGGAGGGAGGGGTTAGTGTTTGGAAGGGAAATCCCCCCTCCAAAAGGACTTCAGGTATCAAAGCCCTATCTGGGGTTTCTTCTCTTTTTGGTCATTTAATCCCACTAGGACCAGCTTGAGAGTCACTGGACACTTTAACAAAATAACTGTCCACAGTCCTGTTTCTGGCACCTCTTTAACTTTTGCCTGAAGTAGGACATAGTTTGGTCACTGAACATGTTGCTGTTATGGCTTGTTTGAGCTTGCTCAGGGTGGTATTATTCAACAAATGCCTGGACCCTATTCCACAATGCACAAATCTCCTTAATCTCTGAAGAAGGCACCTCCTTAACTCCCACTTCCTCCTCCTTCTCACGTGAATCAATAGCCTCAAATCTGGTCTTATGCTCTTCCAGTTCCAGCTGTTGCAGCTCTTCAGTTGTTAGCTCTACCCTGTGGTCCTCCACCAACTCTTCCACATCCTCGCCACTAACCTCCAAACCCAGGGACTTGCTCAATGCCACAATACCTTCCACAACAGACTCAGAGTCGTCAGGGTCAAGGTCAGTCTCAAACCCTTCAAAATCCCTCTGTTGGACACAACCTGGCCACAATTGTCTCCAAGCAGAGTTCAAAGTCCTGGAAGTCACTCCCTTCCAAGCCTTACCTATAAGGCCTATGCAGTTGAAGATATTAAAGTGATTCTTCCAGAATTCTCTAAGGGTCAACTGAGTGTCCGAGGTTACAGATGACCTGATGGTCCATGGGCTGGAGGAGAGGAGTGGTGTTAGGAGGTAAGAACTTCACTTTTATAAATCTGAAGTCTTCACACAGTAGGTCTTCCATGTTTTGAGGATGTGAAGGAGCATTGTCCAGTAACAGGAGGCACTTGGGGTCCAAACCCTTTTCCTGTAGGTATTTTCTCACACTGGAGCCAAACACTTCATGGATCCACTCACTGAAAAGTTGCTTTGTGACCCATGCATTCTGACTAGCTCTCCACAAGACACACAATCTACTCTTCACAACATTGTGTTTCTTGAACACTCTGGGATTTTCTGAGTGATACACCAGTAAAGGCTTCAATTTAAAATCCCCACTAGCATTACTACACAACATGAGTTAGCCTGTCTTTCATAGGCTTGTGTTCTTGCAGTGCCTTTTCCTCCTGAGTAATGTAGGTCCTGTTGGGCATTTTCTTCCAAAACAGGCCTGTTTCGCCACAATTGAACACTTGTTCAGGTTTCAATTTTTCAGTCTTTATGTAGTCCTGAAACTTGTTTATGAATTTTTCAGCTGCCCGTTTGTCTGAACTGGCAGCCTCACCATGCCTTACCACATTATGTATGCCACTACGCTTCTTAAATCTCTCAAACCAGCCTTTGCTGGCTTTAAATTCCCTACCACTACAATCAACATTGGTTGCAGGCATTTTCTTTGCAAGATCGGCATGCAACTTCCTTTCCTTTTCACAAATGATTGACTCCAACACACTATCACCCGCCAACTCTTTATCCTTGATCCACACCAGCAACAACTTCTCAATCTCTTAGATTATTTGTGGTCTATTTTTGGCTAGCATATTAACACCTTTTGCAACATCAGCTTCCTTGATTTGTTCCTTCTTAAGCAGGATAGAAGCGATAGTTGACCTGATTTTGCCATATATCCTGGCAAGCTCAGACATTTCCACACCACTCTCGTATTTTTTTATTATTTCCTTCTTCGTGTCTACAGTGTTCCTCACTTTCTTCATCCCAAGGGTACCACTAGGAACTTTCTTGGGACCCATGGTAGCTTATTTCAGTCTCACTTAATGAATAAACTCCAAACAATTATAATTAAGTGTGAAATGTCTGAATGAGTGTGCAGGGTATTGTTCTCTCAAGTGTAAACAACGCAGGACTGGCTCTCCACGCCTGCACGCTGAGGCACCCAAGCACGCCTTGGCGGACAGGTCACGGACGCACTTGTTCGAATCGCGATACAGTGGACTCCGGAGTAACGAGCAAAATTCATTCCAGAAGCCTGCTCAAGTGCCATTACCGAATGAATTTACTCCCTTAAGAAATAATGTCAAGTAGGTTAGTCTATTTCAGACCCCCAAAAATACACTTACAAAAGCACTTACAATATTATACTTACATAATTGTACGATTTCCGGGGTGCTCGTTACTTGGGGGTCCACTGTATTTTGTTCGCAATGTCGATATCAATTTTCTTGTTCTATTTACGATATGTTCTATTGCCGAGCCGTTCGAATAGGGAGTGTCCACTGTATGATAATCTATGTAACTGTATTTGTGTATACCTGAATAAACATACTCAAGCATATGTGGCATTGTAAGTTTATTCAGTTATACACAAATACAGTTACATAGATTATCATACATACAGCATGTGTGTGGAGAACCTAGGATAACCCAAAAAGTCAGACAGAGTGGCTTATTTCCATTAGGGTCCCTGTACCATATGGTATAATGTACCATATAGTACATTGTACCATATGGTACAATTGTACCATACAGTACCATTGTACAATATGGTACCATTGTACCATATGGTACCATCAATTTTCCATCAAATTTCGTACTTTTTGCTTTATTACCTTCAGAAAAAGATTCTCTACCACTTCATCATAAGAAAACATAAAAAAAGTTTTAGAAAATTCTTGGACACTGGCTGTCACTCTGAGATTTGGTCTCTGGACCCTGAAAGGGTTAAGACTACACATATTTTAGGGTAAATAATGAGTGTACAGTATGTGTATTTTATCTCTCTGGGCTGCTTTAAATATCATTTACAGTGGAACCCCAGATTTTGTACGCACCGAATATCGTACATTTCGGATTTAAAACACTTTTTGTGCAAAATTTTGGTCAGTTTCGTACCTCCACCCGGAAATCGTACATATCAGACATGTCAGTCCACCCGGGATGCCGCCACTCGTGCGTATGTGTCTCAGTCTGGCTCTGTCACTGGTTAAGTGAGCATTACTTCGCGCGTTCCATTGTTTTTTGTGTTTAACTATTGAGTGCGACTGTGAAATAAGCCACCATGGGCCCAAAGAAAGTTCCTAGTGCCAGTCCTTTGGAAAGAAGGAGAAACACGATAGAATTCAAGAAAGAGATTGTAAAAAATACGAAAGTGGCGTACGTTTAGCCAAGCTTGCCAGGATTTATGGGAAGTCGAAATCAACAATCTGTTCCATCCTGGCAAGAAAGTAGAAATCAAGGAAGCTAAAGTTGCGAATGGGGTAAATATGCTAACAAAACGGAGATCACAAAGAATCGAATATGTAGAGAAGATGTAGTTGGTGTGGATCAACAAAAAACAGTTAGCGGGAGATAGTGCTGTGGAGTCGATTATTTCCAAAAAGGCAAGGCAGTTGCATGCAGATCTTGTAAGAAAATGCCTGGAATGAGTGCTGCTGTTAGTGAATTTAAGGCCAGCAGGAGGCTGGTTCAACAGATTCAAGAAGCATGAGTGGCATACACAGTGTTGCAAGGCATGGTGAGGTTGCAAGTTCAGACAAACGTGCAGCTGAAGAATCGTTGATGAGTTCAAGGGTACGTAGAGGCTAAGTCGATCCCCAACAAGTGTTAGAATTGTGAGAACAGGCCTCTTTTGGAAGAAAATGCCAGAGGACCACATCACGCAGGAGGAAGGCACTGCCAGACACAAGCCTATGAAGGATAGGCTAACTCTTTGTTCTATGGTAGCGTTAGTGGTGTATCCTCTGAAAATCCCGAGTGTTCAAGAAAAACAATGTCGTCAGAGTAAATTGTGTGTTATGTGAAAAGCTAATAATAAGGCATGGGTCACGAGGCAAATTTTCATTGACTGGGTCCATGAAGTGTTTGTCACGTGAAAAATACCTCCTGGTCATAAATTGCCACTCAAGTGCCTCCTGGTACTGGACAATGTTCACGCTCATCCTCCAGACTTGGAAGACCAATTGTTTAGGACTTCAGTTTTATAACAGTGAAGTTCTTGCCTCCTTACACCAACTCCTCTCATCCAGCCCATGGACCAACAGGTCATTTCATTTAAAAATAGTATACATGAAAGCAATGTTTCAAGGTGCTTTCAAGCGACTTCAGACACTGAATTGACCTAAGAGTTCTGGAGGAATCACTTCAATATCCTCCATTGCATAAGCCTTATAGGTAGGTTTGGCAGGGAGTAACTTCCAGGACTTTGAACTCTGCTTGGAAAATTGTGGCCAGAATGTGTCCTCGACAAGGATTTTGAAGGTTTGAGGCTGACCCATGACAATACGCCTGTTGTGGAATCTATTGTGACTTTAGGGATGTCCATGGGGTTGGAGGTGAGTGGCTAGGATGTGGAAGAGTTGGTGGAGGACCACAGGAAGAGCTAACCACTGAAGAGCTGCAACACCTTCATCTGGAACAGCAACAGACCTTAGCTGAGAAATTGCTACAGAGGAGGAGGAAGAGAGGGGAAAGAGTGCCTTCTTCAGTGATTAAGGGACATGTGTGCAAAGTGGAATGAATTGCAAACTTTGTGGAAAAATATCACCTGACCAAGCTGATACAAGCCGAATCTGCAACATGTTCAGTGACAATACCTTGTCCCATTTTAGGCAAATCTTAAGAGATGCCAGAAGCGGAGCTCTCTGGACAGATTTTTGTTCGACAGGGTCCAGTGACTCTCAAGCTGGTCCTAGTACCAGTAAAAGACAAGAAGGAAGTAACCCTGGATAGGGCTTTGATACCTGAAGGCCTTATGGAGGGAGATTCCCCTTCCAAACAATAAGCTCTCCTCGCCTTCTTCCATACGCCAACAAGAGTCTTCAATAAAGGTATGTAATAGTGATTTAAATGTTCATTTATCTATTTCATTAGTGCTTTATGTTTATTTCTCATTGTTTTCTGTATGTAAAACTATAGTTATTCTTTAAAAAATGTATTTTTGTTAATTTTTTTGGATGTCTGAAACGGTTAATTGTAGTAGTATTTACATTATTTCTTATGGGAAATATTACTTCTGTTTTAAATGCGTTTTGGATTTGAGCCGAACTTCTGGAATGTATTAAAGAAATCCAGAGTTCCATTGTATTAAGTTTGGGACGGGGAGCTATGGCTACCTACACCTGACTTCCTACAAATAAGTACTACTCACCCCTCGCCTACATTAATACTACAAATATTTTAAGTTTATTAATGAATGTACAGTGGACCCTCGCTATTCGAATTTAATCCGTTCCAGGAGCTTGTTCTTAACGTGAAATGTTTGAAAGGCGATTTAATTTTCCCATAAGAAATAATGGAGGAATAACATCTTGTAGGAGTGTGGAAGAGCCAGTTGTGGGTGTAGGGAAGTTCGTGAGGCAGTGGGTAGAATGAAAGGGGTAAGGCAGCTGGGATTGATGGGATAAAGATAGAAATGTTAAAAGCAGGTGGGGATATAATTTTGGAGTGGTTGGTGCTATTATTTAATAAATGTATGGAAGAGGGTAAGGTACCTAGGGATTGGCAGAGAGCGTGTATTGTTCCTTTGTATAAAGGCAAAGGGGACAAAGAGAGTGCAAAAATTATAGGGAATAAGTCTGTTAGTGTACCTGGTAAAGTGTATGGTAGAGTTATTATTGAAAGAATTAAGAGTAAAACAGAAAGCAGGATAGCAGATGAACAAGGGGGCTTTAGGAAAAGGGAGGGGTGTGTAGACCAAGTGTTTACAGTGAAACATATAGGTGAACAGTATTTGGATAAGGGTAAAGATGTTTTTGTGGCATTTATGGATTTGGAAAAGGCGTATGATAGGGTAGATGAGGGGGCAATGTGGCAGATGTTGCAGGTGTATGGAATAGGAGGAAGGTTACTGAAAGCAGTGAAGAGTTTATATGAGGATAGTGAAGCTCAGGTTAGAGTGTGTAGGAGGGAAGGGGACTATTTCCCAGTAAAAGTGGGCCTTAGACAAGGATGTGTGATGTCACCGTGGTTGTTCAATATATTTATAGATGGGGTTGTAAGAGAAGTGAATCGAGGTCTTGGCAAGAGGTGTTGGGCTAAAAGATAAAGAAGCAAATACAAAGTGGGAGTTGTCACAGTTGCTTTTGCTGATGACACTGTGCTTTTGGGAGATTCTGAAGATAAGTTGCAGAGGTTGGTGGATGAATTTGGTAGGGTGTGTAAAAGAAGAAAATTGAAAGTGAATATAGGAAAGAGTAAGGTGATGAGGATAACAAAAAGAATAGGTGACGAAAGATTGGATATCAGATTGGAGGAGAGAGTATGGAGGAGGTGAATGTATTCAGATATTTGGGAGTGGACATGTCGGCGGATGGGTCTATGAAGGATGAGGTGAATCATAGAATTGATGAGGGGAAAAGGGTGAGTGGAGCACTTCGAGTCTGTGGAGACAAGAACCTTGTCCATGGAAGTAAAGGGAATGTATGAGTATAGTTATACCAACGCTCTTATATGGGTGTGAAGCATGGGTGATGAATGTTGCAACGAGGAGAAGGCTGGAGGCAGTGGAGATGTCATGTCTGAGGTCAATGTGTGGTGTGAATATAATGCAGGAATTCGGAGTTTGGAAATTAGGAGGAGGTGCGGGATTACCAAAACGATTGTCCAGAGAGCTGAGGCGGGGTTGTTGAGGTGGTTTGGACATGTAGAGAGAATGGAACGAGACGAGTGACTTGAGTGTATAAATCTGTAGTGGAGGGAAGGCGGGGTAGGGGTCGGCCTAGGAAAGGTTGGAGGGGAGGGTAAAGGAAGTTTTGTGTGCGAGGGCTTGGACTTCCAGCAAGCATGTGTGGCGTATTTGATAGGGTGAATGGAGGCATATGGTTTTAATACTTGACGTGCTGTTGGGTGTGAGCAAAGTAACATTTATGAAGGGATTCAGGAAACCGGCAGGCGGACTTGAGTTCTGGAGATGGGAAGTACAGTGCCGGCACTCTGAAGGAGGGTGTTAATGTTGCAGTTTTATAACTGTAGTGTAAAGCACCCTTCTGGCAAGACAGTGATGGAGTGAATGATGATGAAAGTTTTCTTTTGGGCCACCCTGCCTTGGTGGGAATCGGCCAATGTGTTAATAAAAAAAAAAAAAAAAATTAATCCGTTCCAGAAACAAAAATATTAAAAATAATATATTTTAATAAAATTAAGCTTCTACATAGAAAAAAACATTAAATACTACAGTGTACTGTGCTACTAAAAGTATTAGTAAATAAATGCAAGTCTTTTTACTTACCATTATTGAAGATTGTTGATGGCATATGGAAGAGAGGGAGGAGGAGTGAGGGAGGGAGGGTTAGTGTTTGGAAGGAAACCCCCCTCCAGAAGGACTTCAGGTATAAAAGCCCTATCTAGGGTTACTTCTTTTCTTTGTCTTTTAATCCCACTAGGACTAGCTTGGAGTCACTGGACACTTTAAAAAAATAACTGTCACAGTCCTCTGTTTCTGGCACCTTTTCAACATGTTCCTGAAGGACATTGTTTGGTCACTGAACATTGCTGTTATGGCTTGTTTGAGCTTGTTCAGGGGGTATTTTTCAAGCAAAAATTTTGCAATCTATTCCACATTGTACACATCTCCTTAATCTCTGAAGAAGGCACCTTCTTCAGCCCCTCTTCCTCCTCCTTCTCCCGTGAATCAATAGCCTAAAATCTGGTCTGATACTCTTCCATTTCCAGCTGTTGCAGCTCTTGAGTTATTAGCTCTACCCTGTGGCCCTGACTAACTCTTCCACATCCTCGCCACTCACCTCCAACCCCATGGACTTGCCCAATTCCACAATAGAGTCCACAACAGGCACAGGGTCGGCAGGGTCAGGGGTCAGCCTCAAACCCTTCAAAATCCCTCTGTTGGACACAACCTGGCCACAATGGTCTCCAAGCAGAGTTCAAAGTCCTTGAAGTCACTCCCTCCCAAGCCTTGCCTATATGGCCTATGCAGCTGTAGATATTGAAATGATTCTTCCAGAACTCACTAAGGGTCAATTCACTGTCCGAGGTCATTTCAAAGCACTTTTCAAACACTGCTTTTGTGTAGAGTTTTGAAGTTACAGATGACCTGCTGGTCCATGGGCTGGAGGAGAGGAGTGGTGTTAGGAGGGAAGAACTTCAGTTTTATAAATTTGAAGTCTTCACACAGTAGGTCTTCCATGTTTTGAGGATGTGAAGGAACATTGTCCAGTAACAGGAGGCACTTTGTCTTAACCCTTTTCCTGTAGGTATTTTCTCACACTGGGGCCAAACACTTCATGGATCCAGTCACTGAAAAGGTGCTTTGTGACCCATGCATTCTGACTAGCTCTCCACAAGACACACAATCTACTTTTGACGACATTGTGTCTCTTGAACACTCTGGGATTTTCTGAGTGATACACTAGTAAAGGCGTCAATTTAAAATCCCCACTAGCATTACTACACATCATGAGAGTTAGCCTGTCTTTCACAGGCTTGTGTCCTGGCAGTGCTTTTTCCTCCTGAGTAATGTAGGTCCTGTTGGGCATTTTCTTCCAAAACAGGCCTATTTCGTCACAATTGAACACTTGTTCAGGTTTCAATTTTCAGTCTTTATGTAATCCTGAAACTCTTTTATGAATTTTTCAGCTGCATGTTTGTCTGAACTGGCAGCCTCACCATCCCACCCATTATGTATGCCACCCACGATTTTAAATCTCTCAAACCAGCCTTTGCTGGCTTTAAATTTACTACCCATTACAATCAGCACTGGTTGCAGGCATTTTCTTTACAAGATCGGCATGCAAGTTCCTTGCCCTTTTTTACAAATAATTGACTCAGACACACTATCACCAGCTAACTCCTTGATACACACCAGCAACAACTTCTCCCAAACTCTTGATTATTTGTGGTTTTATTTTTGGCTCGCCTTAACACCTTTTGCAACATCAGCTTGCTTAATTTCTTCCTTCTTAAGCAGGATAGAAGCGATAGTTGACCTGTTTTGCCATATATCCTGGCAAGATCACACAATCGCACACCACTCTCGTATTTTTATTATTTCCTTCTTCGTGTCTATGGTGTTTCTCACTCTCTTCATCCCAGAGGTACCACTAGGAACTTTCTTGGGACCCATTGTAGCTTATTTCACAGTCGCACCAACCCTTTGACTGTCGGAGGCCCATCTCTGAAACTGTCATTCTATGTAGGAAATATTCGAAAAAAAAAATTATTTTTCTTATCAAAATGTTAAGATTATATTTCTGATTGTTTAAATCCTAAAAAAAATTTTGCGTCAGTATTTGCCCAGATATAGAGGCGTAAAGTTGGCAAAAAATGAACGCGTATGGCAACAGCGGCGAATGCTGCTCTTGATAAACTTTGGTTTACTTCCTTTAGAAGTAGGTTTCTTGTTTTCACTATTTTATTTTTTTGCATAACTTATGTGGCCTGTGAGATAGTAAGGTGCAATGTATATATATACACTCGTTGTATGCAACACAACAATCGCACAAACATTAGTATCATTATATTGTTTACAAAACTTGTTTACACCAACCAACAATAAAAAAAAAATTGTTTATTACTATTGTTCTATAATATATATACACGTACACATATATAATGACTAGACACTTTCCATCAACTGCATTTAGCACTTCAAAGCTCCAAGCTGTATTGTTTGTGTGTGTGGGGACATCTAAATTTGC
This sequence comes from Cherax destructor, assembly GCA_009830355.1. Taxonomy (NCBI): domain Eukaryota; kingdom Metazoa; phylum Arthropoda; class Malacostraca; order Decapoda; family Parastacidae; genus Cherax; species Cherax destructor. The sequence goes on from WNWK01013702.1 coordinate 25,984, forward strand.
TGAGTCAGGAGTAAGGCAGCTGTCAAAATGACATATTATACCATTACTCACCACCCACACTGCCCTGTCAACCTGTCAACACAAAGGGACCCATATCTTCTTCTCCACAACCTCCTTCCTTTCACCTAACACCTACCTTCCTAGCTTCCTTTTTTCCTTCATTCCTTCCTTTCTTTCTGCCTTCCTTTCTTTCTGCCTTCCTTTCTTATATTTCCTTCCTTCCTTCCTCTCATCTCTTCCTTCCTCTCATCTCTTCCTTCCTCTCATCTCTTCCTTCCTCTCATCTCTTCCTTCCTCTCATCTCTTCCTTCCTCTCATCTCTTCCTTCCTCTCATCTCTTCCTTCCTTCCTTCCTTCCTTCCTTCCTTCTTCCTTTCCTCCTTCCTTACTTCTTTCCTTCCTTCCTCTCATCTCTTCTTTCCTTCCTTCCTCATCTCTTCTTTCCTTCCTTCCTCTCATCTCTTCTTTCATCATTCCTTCCTCACATCTCTTCCTTACTTACTTTCTTTCTTTCTTCCTTCCTTCCTTCTGGTATCCTGGGCATTGCTTTCGGTCACACTCATCAAAACCATGAAATTTATCTTCAGAGACACTTCCATCTGTGTTAGAACTATCATTGAGGAAGAGAAATGTCCCAGATGCGCCAAGGAGTCAAATAATTCTTACCGCTAGGCATGCTGAACAAGGGACTACTAAAAAATGGTGTTCCCACAATGCACCAGTGGCTGCCCGATTTTTTTTTTTATACTGCGCACACTGACCACACAGACCCATTCTCTCACATGTAGGCCTACCAGCTTTCTCCTGCTTGATTTGAGGCCGCTAGAATTTAGGCGTATAAATACGTCCGAAACATTGGCTCGTAGACGTATACTATCGTCCGAAATATCAAAGGGTATGAACAAACTCCAAACAATTATAATTAAGTGTGAAATGTCTGGATGAGCGTGCAGGAGTATTGTTCTCTCGAGTGTAAACAACACGGGACTGGCTCTCACGCCTGCGTACTGAGGCACCCAAGCGCCTGGGCGGAGCAGGTCACGGACGCACTTGTTGAATCGCAATATTTTGTTCGCATGTCGATATCGATTTTTGTTCTAATGACGATATGTTCTATTGCCAAGCCGTTCGAATAGCGAGGGTCCACTGTAACTCAGCAGCCCATTCTCTCAGGTCAAGAATTAAGGATTCTTAGCAAATATGCATATTATATTATTATGTGAGCATTTTCAAGATTTTCCAGAATTCTCTTTTCAGGGACTTTTTTTCTGGGATAGAATAAGAAAAATCAAATTATCCATAATAGTGACTAGACTGTAATATATATACTACTTGCTTTATTGTTTAGTATGTACTATATTAATAATACTGTATATGTACCAACTTTCCTCTTAACAGGATGCTATGGAACTGAACTGAATTACTTGTGACTTAGAGGATGCAAAATGAAATGTGGAGCTTGTGTGAAGGCACTTTCTTCCCATTTATTCTGCTACTTCATCTTTTGTTACAAGTATTAATCTGTTGTGGTAAAGGTGGATGACTCAGTACTAAAGGAGCTTCAGCATCAATGTTCCTTAGCTGATCCACAGATCCGCGGGATCTGTTTTATATGGAGCCAGGAAGCAGGTATGGGAATGAGGAGAGAAAATACTTTACAGATCCACTACAGTTCCAAATAGGAGAGAGGAAGTGTAGTAAATAATATCAGCCGTTTGTTATAAAAAAAGCTGAGAAGAGCATGATTTTAAGACTTTAGAATACAGTGGTACCTCTGCTTACGAGCTTAATTCGTTTCCAGACAGCTATTCAAGTGCTGATACCGAAGGGATTTATTCCCATAAGAAATAATGAAAATTAGATTAATCCATTTCAGACCCCCAAAAATACACTTACAAAAGCACCTACAAAAATACACTTACATAGCACTGTTCGAGTTGGGAGCTGCTGCGTAAGTAGAGGTACCACTGTGCCGAAATGAAACACAAATAACCTACATAGGAGAATGAAACTTACAACTAGCGTTTCACTCCGACTTGAGGAAAAAAAAAATGTCATTTATTAAAATGGGTGCTCAGTGCTAAGACAACTAGTATACAGTCATCCCTCGGTTTCGGTTTAATCCGTTCCAGATGGATCGACTAAAACCAAAATCGTAACAAAACTATTTTCCCCATAAGAAATAATGAAATTCAATTAATCCGTTTCAGAAACCCAAGTTTGGAAACAAATTTTTGGGGGCCTTAAAGATAGATTTACATGCACAAATGAATGAACTGAATGTGGCACTTACCTTTATTGAAGACTGATGTTGCTGGATGGGAGAGAGGAAGATGGGGAGAGGGAAGAGACCTAATTTTGGAAGGGAATCCCCCTCCATAAGGACTCTAGGTACCAAGTCCTTATCGGGGTCACTTCCCTGCATGCCTGCTACACTCCCTCCCTGCCTGCTACCTCCTCCCCTGCCTGCTACACTCCTCCCTGCCTGCTACACTCCCTGCATACATGCTACACTCCCTACATACATGCTACACTCCCTGCATACCTGCTACCTCCCTGCATACCTGTTACACTCCTGCATACATGCTACACTCCCTGCATACCTGTTACACTCCCTGCATACATGCTACACTCCCCTCACATCCCACCTGTTACACTCCCTGCATACATATGCTACACTCCCTGCATACCTGTTACACTCCCTGCATACATGCTACACTCCCTGCATACCTGTTACCTCCCTGCATACATGCTACACTCCCTGCATACCTGTTACACTCCCTGCATACATGCTACACTCCCTGCATACCTGTTACACTCCTGCATACATGCTACACTCCCTGCATACATACTACACTCCCTGCATACCTGCTACACTCCCTGCATGCACCTGCACTCTTAAACTCCAATGTGTTTCTCACTTTCACTATCATATTTTTCTAATATTTCTTCATTTCTACAGTGTTCCTCTTTCTTTGCAAAGAAGTGGCACTAGAGGCTTTCTTTGGGCCCATGGTAACTGTTTAGTAGTCACACACAATAATCAAGGCCCAAAAACAATGAATTGTTAATAAATGTTTGTATAAACTCCTGGGGTGATGTTCACTCAAGCGTAAACAATGCTAGACTTCTAACGTGACAATGTGCGTGGGTGGCGGGCCTACGGCCTTTGTATGTGCACGGCACTGGTGGACAGGTCCCATACGGTCGGCGAAAACTAAAACAATCGGCGAAAACTAAGACAAATTTTCCCTGAAAAATTAAGTGAAAACCAAAATCGAAAACTGGGACAAGCGAAAACCAAGGGATGACTGTAATGGTGTTCTGCATATACAGTAGATTGTCATTGACCATCTGTGCAATCATTATTTACTATCCAGTAGCAGTGCTTGGATTGTTTACTATAGATATTTTTGTGCAAAGTCATAGCCAAATGAGAACTTTGTTGTAATCTGATTGCATTTAAAAGAGAGTGGAATAAGCATGAAAATTTCAAAGATACTTCATTAAGTGTACACATGGTAAGAGGCATAGATGAAAAAAATAATGAAAGTAAAAGGAAAATTCTATGAGAAATAAAATGTCAGTGTGGAATTTAAAACTATAATAAGGTCTGTGAAGAATTATTAGTTTATTTCTTTGATTATATAATGAATATTTAATATTTTTATTGATGAGCATTGCTAGCATTGACACTATAATTTGGTTTTATTCCAGGAAGATATGATGTGATAACTAATCGACAAACCCTAACTGCGTGTGTCCATGCCTGCTGTAGTAATAAAGTGTCATGTGGCACTCCTGCATAATCAACATTGTGTCACTGTGGAATGCAGGAATGCTACAATGTGTCAGCTTACTGCGGGTGATGGATCATCGCTTGTAGTGGTAAGGAAAGTGGACGCAAGGAAATTGGAAGATGCACAGCTGAGGTATGTTGGTGCATTTGCCATTAGGCATTCTCTTTCTGATAATATAATTATGGTAGGGTGTTTTCATCAGGGGGGATGTCTTTCCCAGTTTTCAATTTTACTTGCTCTGTAGGACATAACTTAGGGTGTTCGTATGTTCATTTGATTTTTCACGGTCACAAAAGGATGTTTTCTATTAAATCGAACAGTATAGCCCCTTGGGTGATTAATTGTGGGGAAATAAGTTTGGGTTTTGTAGGAAGAAAAAAGGTGTTTTCTTTGTACACTGGAGCAATAATGAATATTTTGCTACTCAGTTTTCTAATTTAAGGTAAACTTTGGATAGGCACAATTAATATCAATTAATATTGCAGGTAAAAAGAAAGATAAAAGAATCAAATACAAAGTGGTAGTTGTCTGGTTGCTTTTTGCTGATGACACTGTGCTTTTGGGAGATTCTGAAGAGAAGTTGCAGAGGTTGGTGGATGAATTTGGTAGGGTGTGTAAAAAGAAAGAAAATTGAAAGTGAATATAGGAAGAGTAAGGTGATGAGGATAACAAAAGATTAGGTGACAAAAGATTGGATATCAGATTGGAGGGAGAGAGTATGGAGAAGTGAATGTATTCGAATGTTGGGAGTGGACATGTCAGCAGATGGAGCTCTATGAAGGATGAGGTGAATCATAGAATTGATGAGGGAAAAGTGAAGTGGAGCACTTCGGAGTCTGTGGAGACAAAGAACTTTGTCCATGGAAGTAAAGGGAATGTATGAGAGTATAGTTATATCAACACTCTTATATGGGTGTGAAGCATGGGTGATGAATGTTGCAACAAGGAGAAGGCTGGACTCAGTGGAGATGTCATGTACAGAGGTCAATGTGTGGTGTGAATATAATGCAGAGAATTCGGAGTTTGGAAATTAGGAGGAGTGCGGGATTACCAAAACTATTATCCAGAGAGCTGAGGAGGGTTGTTGGTGGTTCGGACATGCCAGAGAATGGAACAAGACAGAATAACCCCGAGTGTATAAATCTGTAGTGGAGGGAAGGCTGGGTAGGGTCGGCCTAGGAAAGGTTGGAGGGAGTGGTAAAGGAAGTTTTGTGTGCGAGGGCTTGGACTTCCAGCAAGCATGTGTGAGCGTATTTGATAGGAGTAAATGGAGACAAATGGTTTTAATACTTGACGTGCTGTTGGAGTGTGAGCAAAGTAACATTTATGAAGGATTCAGGGAAACCGGCATGCCGGACTTGAGTCCTGGAGATGGGAAGTACAGTGTCTGCACTCTGAAGGAGGGTGTTAGTGTTGCAGTTTTATAACTGTAGTGTAAAGCACCCTTCTGGCAAGACAGTGATGGAGTGAATGATGATGAAAGTTTTTTCTTTCGGGCCACCCACTGCCTTGGTAGAATCGGCCAGATGTGTTAATAAAAAATAAATAACTTTTTTTATTGGAACTAACTTACAAGATTTTAGGTTCCTCTATTACTTTTTCAAAGACCACACCATAAATGGAGTTCATTTACTAAGCAAGTCTTTGGTATTCACCATAGAGCTCCATGTCATCCTTGCAGTCTTGTCATGAGTGTTGGCATTTATTGACAAAGGCACTGAATAACCTATTGGCTCCAGCACTGTGAAAATTTTAAAAATCAATTTCCTTTTTCTTAAATGAGTTTAGAAAATTTTTAAAATTTGTGAAGTGAATATTTTGAAAATTTTTTAAAAACAAAATCTGCTTATTTGATTATAGTTTTTTTATCACTATCAAAATCAGTTTAAAAATTTGATTTAAAATTGCTGGAATTCATCCTATTGTTCATGCACAAAAACCTTTGTCGTCAGTTAACCTATTTTTCTTTATTACAGTAACAATAAGACACAAATGGACCATGCAAAACCTCTCAAAAAGAGTGGTTTTGAAAAAAGATGTGAAGTCTTCATTACAGCTTGTGAACAACACTACAGTAACAGATGATGAGAGGTGTGAATTTGGATTACATCTGTGTAAAGAAAATGAAGAATGTGTGCCATTTGGAAAAAAAGAAGGGAGGGAATTATGTGTTTTCTCGGGTTTTTATCGAAAAACAACTGAAGGAGACTGTGTGAAAGGAGAACCTACATGGGCTTGGCACCAAAAACTGAATCCACCACTTATCCTGGGAATGATGACAAAACTACAAGTGTTGATAGCTCTTATACTCCAGATTCTCTTTCTTCTTTACCTGCAGCTCCAACCAGTGAAGTATTTGAAGGGGTCTGCATCAACCCCTTCTTCAGGCATGTCATCTCAGCAACCAGAAGAAAAACTTTTTTTAAACATTAATAACAAAATTTTTGTACCTTCCCAGTATTTTTTATGAGGACAGAGTTACACTTTCAGCATATGCTATGGGAAAAATGTAATTCTTGAAAACTACTGTAGTGGGGAAGTATATACTGTTTAGTGTATCTGTGACCATTACTTAATTGATCAAAAATCAAAATCAAAATTTTTTATTTCCTTGTAAAGCTTACTATGTGTGGTTTACATGTTATAAAATATTAATTACAAAGAAGGCCACTAGCATGCCTGGCATTTTGGGCAGACTAATACTAATTCTTACTGTATATTGATATAGGTTATGGGCCATTTGAACATACATTATTAGGTAAATACAGTGGTACCTCGGGTTACGAGTTTAATCCGTTCTGTGACCTTGCTCGTATCCCCTTTGCTGGAATTTTTGAGTCAATTTTCCTCATTTAAATTAACTGAAATGCAATTAATCCCCTTCCGGCTCCCAGGAGGCACGACAAGATACTTCAATATTTTGCAAATATCAACTCTACGGCTTATTTATCTATCACAATTTATCTAATATGACATAAACAATATAGATAACATAGAAACCTGATATATACTCTAGAATGAATAAAAATGCCATTACGTATGTGGCTCGTAGTGGTGTCAGCGGCGTCAGCGGCAGACGAGTTTGTCTGGAGACAGGACAAAATACTCCTTGAATATTTCACTATCCCAAATCTACGGCTTATTTATCTATCAAAATTCATCTAATATGACATAATAAACAATATAAATAACAGAAACCGTACAGTGGTACCTCGGTTACGATATTTTTTGTTCTAGAATGCTGTTCAAGTGCCATTACCAAAAATAATTTATATCCATAAGGAATAATGAAAATTGATTAGTCCTTTTAAACCCCCAAAAAAATACTTACAAAAGCATTTAAAAAATAAACTTACATAAAAGGCGATTTTGGGGACCATCGTAACTCGGTACCACTGTATATACGTACTCTAGAATGAATAAAATGTTTTGCGTGTGTGGCTAGTGGTGGCGGAGGGGGCGAGTTTAAGAGACAGGACAAAATATGTACTCATTCAATATTTCGCTAATATCATATATGGCTTTTCTATCTATCACAATTCATCCCAATATGACATAATAAACTATATAAATAACATAGAAACCTGATATATACTCTAGAAAGAATAAAATGTCATTCTGTGACAAGTGGAGCGGCCATAACCGCTCCCGCATTGTTGTGGTATTCACTGCCATCCCAGTGGCCGGCCTTTCCCAAGCAGTCTATTATTATAATTATTATTTAGTACATTATTATTATACATGTACAGTGGTTTTCCTCTGCTTTCGAGCAAAATTTTTTAAATTTTGAATTAAATAATCAATTTAATGTAAACCAAAAAATACACAAAATATTTAAATAACATTACTTACTTTATTAAAAAGGGAGTTGCAGGCACTGGAAGATAGGGAGGAGGAGTGAGGGAGTGCTTATGTTTGGAAGGGAATCCCCCCTCCCAGCATGCCTGCACTCCCAGCATCCCTCACTCCCAGCATGCCTGTAACTCCCCATGCCTGCTACACTCCCTGCATGAAAGCTACACCCTGCATGAATGCTACACTCCTCATGCCTCCCCCCCTGCATGCCTGCTACACTCCCCATGCCTACTACACCCTGCATGCCTGCTACACCCCTACATGCCTGTTTCCCCGCATGAATGCTACCCCCTGCATGAATGCTACACTCCCCATGAATGCTACCACTGGGGTGCCACTGAAGCTTCTTTGGACCCCTGGTGACTTATTTCACAGTGACCTAAATGCTAAAATGGGGGAAACATGTACATGTTTATAGGGGGGGCTACAGATATACAGACCTTTTTTAGTTATAACTGGGAGAAAAGGTAGAGGGGATAAAGGGAAAATAAATCAGTAAGAAAAAAGAGGTGAAGGTTTATAAACAAAAAGGGGAGGCAGTTAGGGTAAGAAAAAACCTTTTTGGGGGATGATGGGTGTGGGGGGGGTACAATGGGGTAAAAATGTAGGGGGTGTTTAAAAAGTAGGTTATGCGAAAGTTTGTGGTTACAGGCGAGTGGGTGGGGGGGGAAGGGGGCGATTGGTGGAATAGATGTAAAAGAGTAGTGGGGGGAAAAAAAGTTAGCATATGAGGGGTTTTAAAAATAAATGATGCAAGGGGGGGAAAAGTATATGGAGAAAAAAAGAGGGTTTAAAAAATGGTGAAGCAAAAAAAAAACAGATGAGAGAGTGGGGGAATTTTATCAGCAAATTTTGTTGAAAATAAGAAAAATTTTTTGGAAGAGATTAATAAGTTGAGGAAGCCTAGAAACAAATGGATTTGACAGTTAAAAATAGGAGAGGAAGTTTTAAATGGGGGGTTAGAGGATGGGGGAAAATGGAGAGAATATTTTGAGGTTTTTTAAATGGATGAAGACAGGGAACTGTATTTGTGTGTGGGGAAAGGGGGAATAACATTTTGTGGAGTGTGGAAGAGCCGGTGGGGGGGGAAGTTTGAGGCAGTGGGTAGAATGAAAAAGGGGGAAGGAGCTGGGATTGATGGGATAAAGATAGAAATGTTAAGCAGGTGGGGATATAATTTTGGAGTGGTTGGTGCTATTATTTAATAAATGTATGGAAGAGGGTAAAACCTAGGGTTGGCAGAACGTGTTTGTTCCTTTGTATAAAGGGAAAAGGGGGCAAAAAAAGTTTATAGGGAATAAGTCTGTTAGTGTACCTGGTAAAGTGTATGGTAGAGTTTTTTGAAAAATTAAAAGTAAAACAGAAAGCAGGATAGCAGATGAACAAGGGGCTTTAGGAAAGGTAGGGGTGTGTAAAAGTGTTTCAGGAAACATATGGTGAACATATTTGGATAAGGGGAAAATTTTTTGGGATTTTGGTTGGAAAAATATGATAGGGTAATAGGGGGCAATTTTGGAGATGTTGCAGGTGTAGGTAGGGGGAAGGTTACTGAAAGCAGTGAAGAGTTTTTTTAGGTAGTGAGGGTCAGGTTAGAGGGGTAGGAGGGAAGGGGGTATTTCCCATAAAAAAAGGGCCTTGACAAAGGGTGTGTGATGTCACCGTGGTTGTTCAATATATTTATAGATGGGGTTGTAAGTGAATGCAGGGCTTGGCAAGATGTTGGGCTAAAAGATAAAGCAAATACAAAGTGGGAGTTGTCACAGTTGCTTTTCTGATGACGGAGGTGAATGTATTCAGATATTTGGGAGTGGACATGTCGGCGGATGGGTCTATGAAGGATGAGGTGAATCATAGAATTGATGGGAAAAAAAGGGTGAGTGGAGCCCCCGGGTCTGTGGAGAAAAAAGAACCTTGCCCGGGGGAAAAGAAAAAGAGGGAATGTATGAGAGTATAGTTATACCAACGCTCTTATATGGGTGTAAGCATGGGTGATGAATGTTGCAACGGGAAAGGCTGGAGGCGGGGGAGTGTCATGTCTGAGGTCAATGTGTGGTGTGAATATAATGCAGAGAATTCGGAGTTTGGAAATTAGGAGGGGGTGCGGGATCACCGCGATTGTCCAGAGAGCTGGGGGGGGGTTTTTGGGGGGTGGTTTGGACATGTAGAGAGAATGGAACGAGACAGAGTGACCGGGGGGTTATAAATCTGTAGTGGAGGGAAGGCGGGGTGGGGGGGGGCCCCCTGGGAAAAGGGTTTGGGGGGGGGGTAAGGAAGTTTTGTGTGCGGGGGGCTTGGACTTCCAGCAAGCATGTGTGGCGTATTTGATAGGAGTGAATGGAGGCATATGGTTTTAATACTTGACGTGCTGTTGGAGTGTGAGCAAAGTAACATTTATGAAGGGTTTGGGGGGAAACCCGGGGGGGGCCCCGGACTTTTTTTCCCCTGGAGATGGGAAGTACAGTGCCGGCACTAAAAAAGGGGGGTGTTAATGTTGCATTTTTATAACTGTAGTGTAAAGCACCCTTCGGGAAGGGACAGTGATGGAGTGAATGATGATAAAATTTTTTTCTTTTCGGGCCACCCTCCCTTTGGGGGGAAATCGGCCGATTTTTTAAAAAAAAAAAAAAAAAAAAAAAAAAAAAAAAAATCACAAAACCCCCCAAAAAAAAATAAAACAAAAGTATTTGAATGTTTGAAAGAGCACGCTGGGTAATGTTCTCTCAATGGTAAACAATGCTAGACTGGCACCCCTGCGCAGGCCAGGGCAGGCGGACCGTCGGGGGGGGCTCGCTAAAAAGGGTGCTCGCTACATGAAAATATTTGGCGAAAAGCGTTTGGGGTTTAAAAAAATTTGCTCGTTATATGGAATACTCGGGGGGGTGAGGGACCACTGTAATAATTTACAAATGGTAAATTTAATAATGGTATTTTTTGTCTGTTTCTATTAAACTCATATATTGGAAGCATATCTTAGGTAGACTTAGGATTAACTTTAGTTTTAAAGGGGGGCAATAGCTATATTAGGAATTTTATTTTTACAGTCTTTTGGGGAAAAATTTTAAAAAAAAAGGGGGGGGAAATTACAGATAGCGGGGTAGGACTAGTAGTATTTTTTTTTGGATGTGTTCATGTTTAAAAAAAAAAATTTAGGTGATTTTCATTTGGATAGCTAAGGGGGGGGGTGTGTTTATAATAATAATAATAATATCTTTATTTACTACAAGTTTTTTACATGGAAATAGGTAGTAGGTTGGTAGACAGCAACCCCCGGGGGGAAAAGGTACTACCGCCCCCCCCAAAGGGGTGAGAAAAAAAAAAAGCCTGTATTTTTTTTACATGATGGTAGGTTTGGGGGGGTTGTCTTTTTCTGTCTCATAAACATGCAAGATTTCAGGTATGTCTTGTTACTTCTACTTACATTAGGTCACACTACACATTCATGTACAAGCATATGTATATACACACACCCCTCTGGGTTTTCTTCTATTTTCTTACTAGTTCTGGTTCTTATTTCCTCTTATCCCCGGGGGGGAAGTGGAACAGAATTCTTCCTCCGTAAGCCATGCGTGTCGTAGGCGACTAACATGCGGGGAAAAAAAGGGGGGCCTAGTAACCCCTTCTCCTGTATTTTTTTACTAAATGTAAAATGGGAAACTTTCTTTTTTTTTTTTTGGGCCACCACTTCCGGGGGGAAAGGGGGCCCGGCGTGAAAAAAAGAAAAAAAAAGGGGGTAGGACTAGTAGTATATTGTTTTGGATGTGTTCATGATACAAAAAAGAAATTTAGGTGATTTTCATTTGGATAGCTAATGATGGGGTGTGTTTATAATAATAATAATAATATCTTTATTTACTACAAGTACATGGAAATAGGAAAAAAAGGGTTTTTGGGAAAAAAACCCCCCCAAAAGGGAAAAATACTACAGCCCCCCCCAAAAGTAGTTTTAAAAAAAAGGCCTTTTTTTTTTTTAAAATGATGGTAGGATTGCTGGTTTTTTTTTTTAGTCTCATGAACATGCAAGATTTCAAAAAAGCCTTGCTACTTCTACTTACACTTAGGTCACACTAAACATACATGTACATTTTTTATGAAACACACTCATCTGAGTTTTCTTTGATTTTATCTTAATTTTATCTTAATTTTATTTTAAAAGTTCTTGTTCTTGCTTTTCCTTTCATTTCCATTGGGAAGTGGAATAAGAATCTTTCCTCCGTAAGCCATGCATGTTGTAAAAGTCAACAAAAACCCCCGGGGGGAACAATGGGCTAGAACCCCTTTTCCTGTATAAATATACTAAAAAGAAAAAGAAGAAAACCGTCAAAGGGGGATGTTTGAATGTGCGTGGATGTTGTGCGAATGATAAGAAAGAGATCATTGTAGATGTTATAAATGAAAACAAGCTGGATGTCCTGGCTTTAAATTGAGACAAAGATGAAGGGGGAGGGGGGTTTCATTTGGGGGGAAAAAAATGGGATTAGGTCAGGGGTTTCAAATAGAATTAGAGCAAAAAGGGGGGAGTGGCAATAATATTGAATAATCAATTATGGCAGGAAAAAAGGGGAAAATAAATGTATAAATTCAAGAATTATGTGGAGTAAAAAAAAGGGTTTGGGAAAGTAAAAAAATGGGTTATAGTAAGTGTTTATGCACCTGGAGAAGAGAGAAGTGTAAGGAGAAAAATTTTTGGGGGGAAAAGTTGAGTGGTGCATGGGGAGTTTTGAACCAAGTGAGAAAGTACTTGTGGTTGGGGATCTTAATGCTAAAGTGGGTAAAAATGTTGGGGGGGAAAGTAGTAGATAAATTTGGACCCCCCGGGGTAAATGAAAAGGGGGAACCGTTAATTAAGCTATGTGAAAAAAAGGGGTTTGGTAAAAAAAAACATATTTTATAAAAAAGAGGATAAATAAGTTGGGTATGATATAGCACGTAATAAAGTAGTTTGTTAGATTATGTATTGGGGGAAAAAAAGGGGTTGATGGGTATTTTTTGGGATGTACATTTTTTATGGGGGGGCAACGGATATATTGGATCATTATTTAGTTGTAGCTACAGTTAGAGAAAAAAGGTAGATGGAAAAAAAAGAAAATGGCAACAGCAAGTAAGAGAGGGTAAAGTGTAAAAAAAAAAGGGAGGAGGAAGTTGGGGTGAGATAAAAGCAACTATTGGAAAAAAGGTGGGCTAGTGCAAGTATGAGTAGTGGGGGTGTTGAAGAGATTTGGGGAAAAATTTAAAAAAATGCAGTATTAGAATGTGGGGAAAAAGGGGTTTGTGGCTATAGGGGGGTGGGTGCAGGAAAAAGAGGAGTGGGGGAAAAAAAAGGGGTAAAGGGTGTGAAAAAAAGAAAAAAGGCGCATGAGGGTTTTTACAAAAAAAAGTGTTAATAGAAGAGCAGAGTATATGGAGAGTAAAAGAAAGGTAAAAAGAGTGGTGAGAGGGTGCAAAAGAAGAGCAGATGAAAGAGTGGGAGAGGCTCTCTCAAAAATTTTGCTCCAAAAAAAAAAAAAATTTTAAAAATTGAGATAAACAAGTTAAAAACCCCCGGGGGGAAAACGAATGGATTTGTCACTTAAAAACAGAGTGGGGAGTTAGTAGAGGGGGGGGGAGGTATTAGGTAGATGGGGGGAAATTTTTTTGGGGGAAAAATTTTTAAACCCCCCAAAAGCGTATATATCGTTACCCCCTTTTTCCCCCCCCCAAACGTATATTTACGTTTATTTTCCTGCCTCCAAATTTGGCATGATTAGCCTGGGGCCTGGTCAGCATAGAATGATTTTTAAAACCCCTTGGGGGGGTTTTTGGGTCGTACTAGTCGTCTTACCCCCCGGGGGTTATTGACGTAGGGGGTATCCAAATTCTACCCCCTCAAATCAAGCAGAAACAGGCTGGGGGGCCCCTAGATGTAAAAAGGGGGGGTTTTGTGGTCATTGTGGGGAAAAAAAATTCCTGCCCACACAGGTCATAATGGGGAAAAAAAAAACTCTGCCCTTTTTTTTGGTTTAAAACAAACTTTGCAGTCTATTTTTATGGTATTTATTGTTGTATTCTCTTTTCTTGTTCTTATTTGATAGAATGGAATATTTTAAACAGAAATAGAATGATTTTGATTGGTTTGACAATAAAAAGTCCCTTAAATTGAGCTCAAAGTAGCGAAAATGTTTTTTTTTTGACGTGTTCAAGTAAAAACCCCCACACCATGCGCCCAATACACATCAACTGGCAGTTAATATTCATGCACAAGTGCTCTGATATTATTTATACCATTTTACAATGATGCAGTTGTATACATAACAATAAATCTTCTTTTTTTTTGTAAAAAATAAAAATTCAAAATGGAAAGCAAAAGTAATGTAAGGGGGGCCGGGGGAACGTAACTAATGAACAGAAAAAGATTTTTTTTTAGTGCCGGGAATGTCTGTCTTGTTTATTATGGGTCCTATTTTGAAATTGGCATCGTTTGAAATTTGTGTGAAATTCCCCAAATTGCCTTTTTCTGACCACTATTTTGGGTAGTTAAAAATTTGGGAAATAGGCAGTTTGTTCTCAATCGATGAACAAATGGAGTTCTAGCGAAATAGCTATAATTGTAGTAGACAAACATTGCAATGTGCCGAAAATAGGGAAAAAATGGGGAAAGCCGATGCGTAAGTGTCATGGCTACCGCAAAAATTGGAAACAAAATTTCCCCCTTTTTTTTTCGATCAAATTTCATAATTTTTGTGGCGTTATGATCGGAAAAAGATTCTCTATCATTCTAAAAAAAAAAAAAATTTTTTTTTTTTAAAATTTGTGGCCCCCAAACGAGTTTCAGAGCCCCCCCCTTTGGCCCCCCAAAAAGGGGTTTAAAACTCTGTGTGTGCCATATTAAAAAATCTGGGACCCCCCAGTACCTTGTTTGAGCACCATTTAAAATTTGGGCCCAGCTAGAGCAAACACTGGGGCCCCAAAAGAAAGGGGTTCACTGATTTTTTCATATTAAGACTCCCCTTTGATGGGGGGAAAATGATGTGGGGGGGGTGGGGGCCCGCTGGCTGCCTGCCTGCCTGCCTCCCCCCCACCTGGCTGGCAAGTAGCTGGTTGGCCACCTGGCGGGCCCCCGCGGCTGGCTGGTCCGGGGACCCTGATTTTGTCTATCTCTGTCTGTCTGTATTTATCTGTTTTGTCTCTATCTATCTCTATCTGTATCTCACAGGAACACATACGTAAATACAATTATACATAGTGTAAATTACCTAGGATAACAAAAAAAAACAAGACAAAGTGATATAATGTGTTGGATCTGCATAATACCAGTTGGTTTATGAGCTACTCTCTGAGACAAACAGACAAAAAAAGACAGAAACACAGACAGACACAGAAAAAACAGAAAATTTTTTCGTAACAAATAAAGGGAAGCAGTGAAACTCGTCAAATGTCATCACTGTAATTACTGGACTGAAAAAAAGATAAGACTACCCCTCCCCCTCATCAAATGTCACCAGTCATCATTAGTGGAGATCAGATGAGATAAGGCAGTGACACACATCTTCCCTAATGGCTTCAAGGGAACTTTATTATTATTTTTTATTATTATGCACTATCATTATTATTATTATTATTATTATTATTACTATTATCATTATTATTCACTATCTTTTTATTATTATTATTTTTATGCCTATCATTATTATTATTATTTGAGTACAATTTCAGTACCTAATATTACTGTCAAAACAAAGATTGGCTATGAAATCACAAGAACTACTATAAATTGTAATTATCAAAACATAAAAATTATAAAAAATAAAAAAAGAGAGAAAAAAGGTATATCGCCAACAATTCTGCCGGCAGGGCTCCTGTTGCTGTCAGGTGAGCATCCACCCCCAAAATTTCTCCGCCCCTGTCTCGGTAACTACCACCCAAATTGGTTTTATCTGATAACACTTAAAAAATGTGTTCTTTATTTCTTTTTTTTTTTTTTTTCATAATAGGGGGGGGCACTGGGCGTGCGAAGGGTATATATCGTTTGGATCGTTTAAGGGTTAAATTGATAAAAAAAAGGGGCGGTAATTTCATGCACTGGCCAGGGAGATATAACATCGTTTAGGAGTAAAAAAAGAGCAGGATGTGAGTGGGGGGGAGGTGCATGAGGCATTCGTAAAAAAAAAAGGGGGGGTAAAGCAGCTGGAACTGCCCGGAATAAAAGACAGAAATGTTAAAAGCAGGGAGAGATATAGTGTTGGAGTGGTTGGTTTTTTTTTTTAATAAATGTATAAAAAGAGGGGAAGGTACCTAGGGATTGGCAGAGGGGCATGTATAGTTCCTTTATATAAAGGGAAGGGGGAAAAAAGAGATTATAAAATTATGGGGGGAATAAGTTTACTGGTATACCAGGTAAAGTGTAGGGGGGGGGTTTTGTTATTGAAAAAATTTAAAAATTAAGGGGGGAAGTAGGATTGCAGATGAGCATGGAGGCTTTAAGTGGGTGGGGGGATGTGTAGATCAAGTTTTTTACATTGAAGAATATATGTGAACAGTATTTAGATAAAGGAAGGAAGTTTTCATTGCATTTATGGTTTTAAAAAAAGGTTTTTGATAAGTGGATAGGGGAGCAATGTGGCAAATGTTGCAAGTGGGGGGGTTGGTAGTAAGTTACTGAATGCAAAAAAGAGCTTTTATGAGGATAGTGGGCTCAGGTTAGGGTGTGTAGGAGGGGGGAGATTACTTCCCGTAAAAGTAGGTCTTAGACAGGGATGTGTAATGTCACCATGGTTGTTTAATATATTTATAGATGGGGTTGTAAAAAGTAAATGCTAGGGTGTTGGGGGGGGGGGGTGGGATTAAATTAGGGGGGGAATTAAATGCAAAATGGGAGTTGACACAGTTATTTTTTGCTGATGATACTCTGCTTATGGGAATTCAAAAAAAAAGGGTTGGAAAGGTTGGGGACAGTTTGGGGGGGTTTTTAAAGGTAGAAAAGTTGAAAGTGAACATAATAAGGGGTAAGGTAATGAGGGTATCAAATGATTTAAATTAAGAAAAAAATTGGATATCACATTGGAGAGGGGGGATTATGGAAGAAGTGAATGTTTTAAAGATATTTGGGAGTTGACTTGTCAGTGGATGGATTTATGAAGGATGAGGTTAACCATAAATTGATGAAGGAAAAAATTGATGGTGCATTGAGGTATCTGTGGAGAAAAAACGTTATCCATGGAGGAAAAAAAGGGAATGTACGAAAGTATAGTGGTACCAACACTCTTATATGGGTGTGAAGCATGGGTTCAAATACTGCAGCAAGGGGGGCGGGTGGAGGCAGTGGAGATGTCCTGTCAAAGGGGGAAAAGTGTTGTGTAAATATTTGAAAAAAAATTTGGATGTGGAAATTAGGAGGAGGTGTGGGAGTTACAAAAAATATTTGTCAGAGGGGCTGAAGGGGGGGTTTTTAAAAATTTGGGTTTTGGGCATTTAGAGAGAATGAATCAAGTAGAATGACTTGGAGAGCATATAAATCTTTTTGGGAAAAAAGGGGGGGGTAGGGGTTGTCCTCGAAAAGGTTTGGGGGAGGGGGAAAAAGGGGGTTTTGTGGGGGGGGCTTGGACTTCCAGCAAGCATTTGTGAGTGTGTTAGATAGGAGTGAATGGAGACGAAGGGTTTTTTGGGGCCGGGGGGGCTGTTGGAGTGTGAGCTGGGTAACATTTTGTGAAGGGATTCAGGAAACCAGTTAATTGATTTAGTTGGACTTGAGCCCGGGAAAATTTTGGGGAAAACCCCCCCTTTTTCCCCCCCTTTTAAAGGGGGGGGGTCTGGGATAGTGCCTCTAAAAAGGGGGGTGATTATGTATGAGTGGGGGGAAAGTGTTGAATGATAATGAAAGTATTTCTTTTTTTTGGGTCACCCTGCCTGGGTGGGAGAAAACTGACTTGTTAAAAAAAAAAAAAAAAAAAAATAGTGATATCTCTATATAAAAAACTCCTTGTTATGCAGAGCATTTGGGGGAAAATTTGGTCCTTGTCCCAGGATGGGGCCCACCCCGTCGACTAACTCCTAGGTACCCATTTTACTGATGGGTGAATATAGACAACCAGTGTAAAGAAACCCCCCCAATGTTTCTACCCACGGTGGGAATCGAACGCAGACCCTTGCCCTGTGAAGTGGGAGCTTTAGCGATCAGGCCATGGGGCACCGTTAGGGAGATAAGAGTTTTCTGGCAGGGGGTTTCCCCCTTTTAGGCCCTTTTAGACAGTGGTCTCTTGGTTTTGCGAAAATTCGTTCCAGAATGCTGCTCAAGTGCCATTCCCGGCAATTTACTTCCTTTTAAAAAAAAAAGTCACGTAGGTTAGTCTAACAGACCCCCCCAAAAAAAAACTTGCAACAGCACTTACGGGGAAAAAAAACTTACATAAATGTTCGAGTTTGGAGATGCCCCGAAAACCGAGGGGCCACTGTACATTGAATTTTTTAGAGGTTTTTGCGGACCCCCAGGGGGGTCTTAGAGATTTTTTTTTGTCTGGTATTATGTCTATGGGTCCTGTTTTTTAAATATCAAATAAGTGTTTTAGTTCAGGGTTAATAATTTTTAAATTTTGGTTGTGTAAATTTAGGTTGCATAGTAGTAGGTGTGGATGTTCTGTACAGTGAGTAAGTTTAGGTCTTTGAAGAGTGGGGGGGGGGGTTGCCTAGGATTGGATTGGGTGATAATTCTTATTGGGGCCCTTTTTTTTGGGGGTTTTTATTGGCTTTTAGTGGGTTGCTGCTGTTGAACCCCAGGCACAAATATCCGGGGGGGATGGTAATTGCATAGTATAGTGTGAGTAGGGCTGATTGTGGTACGTAGTAACGTTCAGAGAAAAGGGGGCCCCAAACCCTTTTGGATACTTTTTTTGTTATGTGTTGGACATGGGTGCTGAATTTCAGGTTGCTGTCAAAAAGGGGGAGGTCCAGGAATTTGCCCTCATTATGTTTAGCAATAAAGTGTTGTCAATCATAATGTTCAGTTGTGCAACACCTGGTCTGTTACCTAACATAATATAGAAGGTTTTGTCAGTATTAAGTGCAAGTTTATTTGGCAGTCATTCAGGTTGATATTTTTATCCCCCCCCTTCATTAACAATGGTGTGACAAATGGTTTTATAAACCGACAAGTTGAAAAAATTTAAAACACTAATGAGGTTGTGTCTTTTAATAGAGACATATTATACCTGTTAGGTAGGATTTGAAGTATGTAAATCGTGGCCTCTTATACCATAATGGTCATGTTTGTGGAGTAGGATCCGTGGTCTACTGTATAAAAAAGCTTTCCTTAGGTCTATAAAAAAGTCCAATGGATATTTGTTACCCAGTTTTAAAAACAAGTCTAGCATTTTACAATTCCATCAGTTGTGTTTTTTTTTTCTAAACCAAATTGGCAGGGGTTGAGTATACTTTTTGTTAAAAGAATAGCAACAGTAAGTTTGATATTGGCCTGTATTTTTCATCTTGGGGGCTGTGGAGAAATATCACCCTAACAAAGCTTTTTGGGAAGCCGTGTCCAACATGTTCAATGACAATGTCTTGCCCCAAAGGGGAAATTTAAAGAGATGCCAGAAACAGCCCTTTTCTGGACAGATTTTTTTGTGACAGGGGACAGTGACTCTCACTGGTCCAGTGCCAGAAAAAAGACAAAGAAGGAAAGTAACCCCAGATAGGGCCTTTATACCTAAGTCTTTAGGGAAAAGGGGTTCCCCTTCCAAACAATAACCCCCCTCCCTCTCCCTCCTTCCGTCTTCCTTGCCAACAAGAGTCTTCAATAAAGATAAAAGTGATGCTAAATGTTCAAAATCCATTTCATTAGTCAATATTTATTTTCATTGTTTTTTTTATGTAAAACTATAGTTATTCTTTATAAATTGTATTTTTTTTTTAAAATTTTTGGGTGTCTGGGAAGGTTTAAATTTGGGTTTTTTTTTCTTTTGGGGAAAAATTGCTTTAGTTTTTGCGATTTAGTTTTCGTCAGACTTTTAAAAATTAATCAGAAAACTGAGGGGGTTCCCCCGTATTTGGGGAAATTTTGGTGTGTTCTCCCATTTCTGGTGGTGAAGTTTGATCTCCCAATGTTTTTCCTTTAAAATTTTGGTGTATAGAAAATTGGCTGATAGTTTCCCAGTTTGTTTCATTTCTCAGTTCAGCTTAGGCTTTTAATAGCTCAACATCTTTTAATTTTTCACCATCAAACAAAAATGAGTGGACCTTCTACAGCAACCCACCAGTGATGACCCTGGGGTTTTTGTCAGTGATACTAAGAGTCGACCATCCTTGTTATCTGATGCAGGAGTCTACCTTTTTTAAAAGGGTTTTGTTGATGCTCCAAAAAACCCTGGGGAGCTGTGGGGGGAAGTAACAGTTCTTCCCGGTATGTTGATTCATATTCGTTGTTATATTTTTTTAAAAGTAATTTTGGGGGGGAAAAAATGTATTAAATAATTTATTTTTTTTAAAGGACTGTTGAGACTGGTTTAGTATATATTAAAGGGCTTTTCAATAACTAAAAAACAAGCCTTTTATTTCTCGGGAAAAGCATTAAAAAAAGGGAAAAAAGAATATAAATTTTAGGCATGAATATTTATTATTTTACCAATGCCAGTACAGTACATTTTTCCAGTTAAAGGTATATACAATGATAATTCTACTTAGGATTAGGGAACTAAATAATCTGGGTTTTTTTTTAAATGTCACTTTTTTTTGGGGTTCTTTGTTTTTTAGTAGTTACAGGCAGGGTATTTTTGTGCATGAGTCAACCTTTTTTAAAAAAAAATTTTAAATTATTACAGTATACTTATTATGGAATGTTAAAATTTGTTTTATGTTTTTATTAGGACTGTCTTAAATAAAATATATACCCAAATTATATTGGGGGTGTTTGCATATTTTTAAACTAAATTTTTTTAAAAAATTTTTGTTTATTCAATAAGTTACTTAAGTTATTTTCTATTTTTAAAATAAATATTTTAAAGCTTTCTGTACCATTTAAGAGAATGATGTCAACTACCGTGCTTGCACTTCAAAAATTTTTTAAATTTTTAAATCTTTTATAATGGCATAGTTATGTTAGTTGGGGAAATTTTTGGTTTTTTTATTCAAGTGTTAGGTTGTTTGGTAGTCTTGTGGATGTGCATGTTTATAGATGGGTGACAGATATATCAGATCATTATTTAATGGTAGCTACAGCGAGTGCAAGAAGTAGTTGGAGTGCGGGGAAATAGCATCAATGAGTAAGAGAAGTGAAACTGAATGAATCAAAGGAGGAGAAAGTTAGGGAAAGATATAAAAAACTGTTGAAAAAATAAGGTTGGCTAGAGAAAGAAGGTATGAGGAGGAGGAGGTTGAAGCATTATGGGGTTAAATTTCAACTTAGTGCGAGGCCATACAGCAGAGGTTTGTGGGTATAGGTGGGAAAAAGAATGAGTGGTGGAATAATGAGATGAAGAGGAGTGGTAAGGTGGGAAAAAAGTTAGGTCATGACAGGTTTTTATAATGTAGGAATGATACAACAAGGCAGAGTAGTATATGGAGAGAAAAAAACAAGGTTTAAAAGTGGTGAGGGTGTGAAGAAGAGCTAATGAGAGAATGGTTTGAATCTCTGTCTGCATATTTTGCTAAGAATATGAAAAGTTTAAGGGATATTAATAAACTGAGAATAGCTTGGGAAGCAAATGGACTTGGCTGTTCAAAACAAAAAAGAAATGTTAGATGGAGAAAGGGAGGTCTAAAAATGATGAGGTCTGTTAAAAACATTTAATGTTTAGCATTTTTAGCTTTTCTTTTGCACTCTGTTCTGACAAAATTCCTTAGAGAAAATATACAGCAAATTATTTACAGTAAGGCCCCGCTTTACGTCTTTTGCCTTACAACATTCCATTAATATGGACATTTCAAATTATGACAAAAACTTGCTCTACGGCTCCCAACACCTGACTTTCTAATACGGTTACCGCCCCACCCGGTTTGTTTACATATTCCATGAGCTCTGTGAGCTCTGGAACCCATTTTAGTCCTTAATCCGTTCCAGAAGGTTGGTTGGAATCCGAAATGGACGAAAACCAAAGTAATATTTCCCATAAGAAATAATGTAAATCCAATTAATCCATTCCAGACACCCAAAAATATTAACAAAAAATACATTTTATAGAGAATAACTATAGTTTTACATACAGAAAACAATGAGAAATAGTAAATATAAAGCACTAATGAAATGGATAAATGAACATAAAGTGGTTATTGTATGTATACTATAGTACGTACACACTTACCTTGGAGGAGATGCTAGCAGAGGTTTACGGTGGTGGAAGATAGCGCAGGGCGGCGCATATTGTCAGTGGCACTATAAACCTCCAACATTGGAGGAGTTAGTTTCATGTCGTCCTTTTCTGTGGGCAATCGCTTAACTTGCTACACTCTTCATGCTACACTTTATCGCTGGCTGGCGCTATAGCCTTTATTAACTCCTGCTGCTTTAGTATCGTACATATCGTAGAATCACTGACTTGCTGAAGAATTCTATAGTGTTTCTCGCCTTCTTTATCAAAGGGCTGGCACTCTGAACTTTCTTTGGCCCCATGGTGGCTTATTTCACAGTCGCACTCAATAAACAAGCACCAAAAACAGTGGGTGAACGCGCGGAGTAGTGTTCACTCGATGAGTGACAGAGGCAGACTGAGTCAGGTATGTGTAGCGGCGGCAGCGTGGGCGGGTGGACGCGTCTGATACGGACGATTTCCCAGTGGATGTACGAAATCCGGAGTAAAAATTCGCTGAAAAAGTGATCGAAATCCGAATTGTATGATATTGGACTGGACGAAAACTGGAATTCCACTGTACTGTGATAATTATACTTATGTGTACCTGTACCTAAATAAACTTACACACTGTACTGGTATGCAGGTACATATTAAAATCACTAAAAGTGTCATATTAGTCTTGAAGATGCCATATTAATAATTAAAATAATAATAATACGTAATAATCACTCTGAGGCACATTAAATGTCGTATATTACGTTAACCCTTTCAGGGTCGGAGGCCCTCTCCCACACTCGTTCTTAGGGTCAAAAAAATTTCAGGAAAAAATAAAAATTCGTATGAAATGATAGAGAATCTTTTTCCGATCATAATCACACCAAAAGTATGAAATTTGATGGAAAACTAACGGAATTATGCTCTTACAAAGTTAGCGGTATTGACGATATTTACACATCAGCGATTTCGCCCACTTTGAGCCCTATTTCGGCCAATTAAAATGTTTCAGTCTATTAAAATTATAGCTATTTCCTAGAATTCTATTTGTTCTATCAATTGAGTACAGTGGACCCTCGGTTACGAATACCCCGGAAATCATACAATTATGTAAGTATAATTTTTTAATTGCATGTGGAAGTGTATTTTGGGGTCTGAAATAGACAACCTACGTGACATTATTTCTTAAGGACGTAAATTCGTTCGGTAATGGCACTTGAGCAGGCTTCTGGGATGAATTTTTTCGTTAACCGAGGGTCCACTGTACAAAACCGCCAATTTACCGATTTCAACTACCCAATAAAGTAGTCAGAAATTGGCAATTTGGCCAATTTCACACAAATTTCAAAAGATGCCAATTTCAAAATAGGGTCCAGAATAAATGAGACAGACATTCCTGGCACTAAAATAACATTTATCTGTTCATTAGTCATGTCTCCAGGCCCCTCTTCCATTACTTTTGCTTTCCATTTTGAATTTTTATTCTCACAAAAAATAGAAGATTTTCTGTTATGTATACTACTGCATCATTGTAAAAACGGTATAAACAATATCAGCGCACTTGTGCAAGAATATAAGACTCACCAGATGATGTGTATTGGACGCATGGCGTGATTTGTTTACTCTTGAACATCGACAAAAATCGAACATTTTCGCTACTTTGCGCTCAGTTTCAAGGTACTTGTCATCATGAAACTAATCAAAATTATCTGTATTTCTGTAATATATCTTCTATACTATCAAATGAGACCAAGAAAACGAGAATACAACCCTAAATACCATACGAAAATAGACTGCAAAGTCGCTGTTTTAAACCAAAAACACGGTCAGAGTTTTTTTTTCCTCATTATGCACTGTGTGGTGCAGGATTTTTTTATACTGCGCACTGACTGCACAGACCCATTCTCTCATATCTAGGCCTACCAGCCTGTTTCCGCTTGATTTGAGGGTGCTAGAATTTGTGTGTACAATAACCCTAGGGCATAAGCCATACCAGTATGGCAAAAACCCTGAAAGGGTTCATATGAACATTTTCATTAATCTATCTATGATATTTTTTCAAAATTATAAAATAAACATATACAGTGGACCCTCGGTTAACGAATACCCCGGAAATCGTGCAATTATGTAAGTATAATTTTGTAAGTTCTTGTGGAAGTGTATTTTGGGGGTCTGAAATAGACTAACCTACGTGAAATTTTCCTTAAGGGAGTAAATTCGTTCGGTAATGGCACTTGAGCAGACTTCAGGAGTGAAGTTTTTACGAAACTCGGGGGTCCACTGTACTATATAACATATAAACATGATAAATACACCCTACAGTAGAATAAATTAGCATAATATATGTTAGGTGTATGAACCAAAACCAGACACGTTCGTCTGCTTGTTTACATAACTTCTAGTCTCTCTCCTCTCTCATTTATTCGTTCTCACTCTCGTTTATTCTTTTTACCTCGTTTACTCACCTCTCACCCTACATTAAGACTACAAATATTTTAAGGTAAGTAATGAGTGTACTATTTGTGTATACAATGGTACCCCGGTTTACGATATTTTTTCGTTCCAGAATGCTGTTCAAGTGCCATTACCAAACGAATTTATCCCCATAAGGAATAATGTAAAATAGACTAGTCCTTTTAGACCCCCAAAAATACACTTAAAAAAGCATTTAAAAAAATAAACTTACATAAAAGGGCGAGTTTGGAGACCATCGTAAACTGGGGTACCACTGTATTTTACTTTTTATTGTTTTTAATTCCTAGTTCTATTGCTAATTTAATATATGTTAGTGTAAATTTGTTATCTGGCATTTATATGCATTTTTTTTTTTTTATTAACACATCGGCCGTTTCCCACCAAGGCAGGGTGGCCCGACAAAGAAAACTTTCATCATCATCATTCACTCCATCACTGTCTTGCCAGAGGCGTGCTTACACTACAGCTACAAAACTGCAGCATTAACACCCCTCCTTCAGAGTGCTGGCACTGTACTTCCCATCTCCAGGAATCAAGTCCGGCCTGCCGGTTTCCCTAAAACCCTTCATAAATGTTACCTTGCCTACACTCCAACAGCACGTCAAGTCCTAAAAACCACTTGTCTCCATTCGCTCCTATCTAACACGCTCACGCACGCTTGCTGGAAGTCCAAGCCTCTTGCACACAAAACCTCCTTAACCCTCTCCCTCCAACCCTTTCTAAACCGACCCCTATGCCGCCTTCCCTCCACTACAGAATTATACACTCTCGAAGTCATTCTATTTTGCTCCATCCTTTCTATATGTCCAAACCATCTCAACAACCACTCCTCAGCTCTGGATAATAGTTTTGGTAATCCCAAACCTCCTCCTAATCTCCAAACTACAGATTCTCTGCATTATATTCACACCACACATTGCCCTCAGACACGACATCTCCACTGCCTCCAGCCTTCTCCTTGTTGCAACATTCACAACCCATGTATCACAACCATACAAGAATGTTGGTATAACTATACTCTCATACATTCCCCTCTTTGCTTTCATGGATAAAGTTCTCTGGCTCCACAAGCTCATCAGTGCACCACTCACCTTTTTCCCCTCGTTAATTCTATGATTCACCTCATCCTTCATATACCCATCTGCTGATGCATCCACTCCCAAATATCTGAACACATTCACCTCCTCCATACTCTCTCCCTCCAATCTGATATCCAATCTTCCGTTATCTAATTTTTTTGTTATCCTCATCACCTTACTCTTTCCTAAACGTATTCACTTTTAATTTCCTTCTTTTACATACCTTACCAAACTCACCCACCAACCTCTGCAACTTCTCATGAGAATCCCCCAAAAGCACAGTGTCATCAGCAAAGAGCAACTGTGACAACTCCCACTTTGTGTTAGATTCTTTATCTTTTAACCCCACACCTCTTGCCAACACCCGAGCATTCACTTCTCTTACAACTCCATCTATAAATATATTAAACAACCATGGTGACATCACACATCCCTGTCTAAGGCCTACTTTTACTGGGAAATAATGTCCCTCTCGCCTACATACTCTAACCTGTGCCTCACTATCCTCGTAAAAACTTTTCACCGTTTTCAATAACCTACCTCCTATTCCATACATTTGCAACATCTGCCACATTGCCCCTCTATCCACCCTATCATATGCCTTTTCCAAATCCATAAATGCCACAAACACCTTTTTACCCTTATCTGTATATGCATTTATAAGTGGAAAAAATGGCGTTCTGCTTACCGGCTATGTCCACTTTCCGGCGGTAGCCTGGAACCTAACCTGCTGTATAAGTGGGGCCCTACTGTACTGTAATTCTTTAAGTTTATTTCTCGTGTACTAGTTCAATTAAGTACCACTAAGAGTGACCTACTATCTAAATAAAAACATATATGGTAGAGAATACTTGACAGTTATTATCCCTTCCACATTGTGCAGATAGGCACAAGTATCATTAACAGTGGGGGCAGCTCATGATCCTTGTAGTAATGGGGGTTCTCCTTGCATTAAAAATAAACTTTCCTAGTTTGATGGATGTGATTAATTAAACATTAATCCATGGTAAAACTCTGCCTGTATTTGATAAGAAGCTATATAACAGTTTTTCATATAAGTTGACATTGTGCCCACTTCATATAAACTTTCTCAAAAGTATGTAAACTTGAGAAACCTTTTATAGATTATTTACCCCATGTGAGACAGGAACTTTGCTGAGCATTAAGTAATGAAGTTTATTTGTTTGGTTTGATAACTATCAACTTTGAAAAGTTCCTCTCTTGAAAGGAGGTTCCTTGATGCCAGTGAGTGGCTCTTGATCTAGGAAATTGAACCTGATGTCCTCTTCTATGGATCACTTGATTACCTCTCATTTTCCTAGGGGCTGAATGATACCTACAAGTTTAGTGTTACCCCATGAATGTAATACTAATACTAATATGAGAGTTAAGACCTAAATCCACAAAGATACCTACAGTTTTTAAAACAGTGCTTAGTGTATATATATGACTAAAAGATAACAGTGGGATGTTTCTTTGTCTTTATACAGTATTTTTTGTTCTTTCACAGCCAAGAGAGTCAACCAACCTCCTAAAGCTATCATTGTTCAACCATCTCAAGAAATTAAGCTTCCAACCTCTGGGGTCATTATTGATGGCTCAGGAAGCACAGATGATGATATGATAGTGTCATACCACTGGGAGATGGTAACTGCACCATTGGGATACAAACTTCCTGATCAAACTGGGCCTACATTACAGCTCACTGATCTTATTCCAGGAAGTTATAGAATAATGTACGTTCCATGTTATAGATTTCTTTCTCTTTCTTTCTCCCATTAAGGTGGGAGACTTTCTGCAGATGGTGGGGTTTTGTGTGTTGTTCCTATGAGACTACTAGCTCTCAAGGACACTCCGTGACTGAAGAGCCTAGCATTTTCTTGAATAGCAGGGATATTTCCTTGTTAATCAAAATTATAGCACTATTAGGTCAGTGGAATTACCACTTATTTATGAATAAAAAATACTGCATTTTCCTTTTTTTTTTTGCATTCTGAAAATATATATGTAAAGTAAATGCCTCAGTCTTTCCTCTGTGAACTTTCTCTCTTGAATGTGACAAGGTTATAAAACTTTAATCTTGCTTAATCCAAACAGGTTAAATTTTTTCTGTAAGTTGACCACCTCCCATTTCCTCAGACACTTGTATGACTCCAATGGGTATAGTGCTTCCTCATGGCAATAATAATAATACACATTCATTCCAACCCTTTGATTAGTCATTCTTTCAATATGGAAAAACCATCCCGAAGTATTGTCAATTACTTTTCCTAATCCCAAACTTTATGTATTATGACAGAAAAATTAATCAATATGAAGATAGCAAAACAGAAGGTAAGATGGCTTATTTTGATATCACAGTGAGATCTTCTTCAACAGTGTGTGTGTGTGTGAGGAGGACCTCAGTGTGAGGCAAAAATAGACAGTACAGTAGGGCCCCACTTATACGGCAGGTTAGGTTCCAGGCTAGTGCCTTAAAGCAGACATCGCCGAAAAGCAGAACGCCATTTTTTTCCACTTCTAAATGCATATAAATGCCAGACAACAAGCTTACATTAACTTATATTTAGTTAGCAATAGCACTAGGCATTAAAAAACACAATAAAAAGTAAGATACACACAGAGTACACTTATTACTTACCTTAAAGTACTATTAACATTGGCTTAAAATAGTCTATGAACCAATTTATGAAAAGATCAGTAGTCATCCAAGCTTTTGAATTGGATTTATAATAAACAGGAGGCTACCTTTTGCATAGTTCTTTAGGGTCCTAGGATTCTCTGAGT
>WNWK01013703.1:0-15000 GCA_009830355.1 Cherax destructor
CATTCCCAGTAAGATCCACTAACGTCCCCAGTAAGATCCACTAACATTCCAGTAAGATCCACTTACATTCCAGTAAGATCACTAATGTTCCTAGTAAGATTCACTAACGTCTCAATAAGATCACTAACGTCTCCAGTAAGATCACTAACGCTCTAATAAGATCCACTAACGTCCCCAATAAGATCCACTAACGTCCTTAGTAAGATCCACTAACGTCCCCAGTAAGATCCACTAACGTCCCCAGTAAGATCCACTAACGTCCCCAGTAAGATCCACTAACGTCCCCAGTAAGATCCACTAACGTCCCCAGTAAGATCCACTAACGTCCCCAATAAGATCCACTAACGTCCCCAGTAAGATCCACTAACATTCCCAGTAAGATCCACTAACATTCCCAGTAAGATCCACTAACGTTCCCAGTAAGATCCACTAACATTCCCAGTAAGATCCACTAACGTCCCCAGTAAGATCCACTAACATTCCCAGTAAGATCCACTAACATTCCCAGTAAGATCCACTAACGTTCCCAGTAAGATCCACTAACGTTCCCAGTAAGATCCACTAACGTCCCCAATAAGATCCACTAACGTCCCCAGTAAGATCCACTAACGTCCCCAATAAGATCCACTAACGTCCCCAATAAGATCCACTAACGTCCCCAGTAAGATCCACTAACGTCCCTCAGTAAGATCACTAACGTCCTAGTAAGATCTACTAATGTTCCAATAAAATCTACTAACGTCTCCAATAAGATCACTAACGTCCAGTAAGATCACTAACGTCCCCAGTAAGATCCACTAACGTCCCCAGTAAGATCCACTAACGTCCCCAGTAAGATCCACTAACGTCCCCAATAAGATCCACTAACGTCCCAGTAAGATCCACTAACGTCCCCAGTAAGATCCACTAACGTCCCCAGTAAGATCCACTAACGTTCCCAATAAGATCCACTAACGTTCCTAGTAAGATCCACTAACGTCCCCAGTAAGATCCACTAACGTCCCCAGTAAGATTCACTAACGTTCCCAGTAAGATCCAGTAAGACTGTCTCGTGACGTTGGTTTAGGATCCTGCGATGTCGGTGTCTCGCTGTCAGGGAGAAAATGGATTCCCTCAAAGCGTCGGGTGATTTACCCACCGCCAGGGAACGTGAGCCCTCGTGAATTTGGTTGTTTTTTACCTGCTGTTCCAGGAGTGTCGTCGCGACAATGGTCGTGTTGGATAACGAGAGGAACGGCAGGTTCTGATGAATGTTTACTTTCTTGGTCGATCTGCTGGTGGAGCGAAGCTGTGTCCGTGGAGCGAGGCTGTGTCCGTGGAGCGAAGCTGTGTCCGTGGAACGTAGGTTCAAGGAAGTACAGAAATTAGCACTATACTTCCCTTCATGATTTAGCACTTTCCCATGAATGAAGTAATAATCATCATCATCATCATAATAATAATAATAATAATAATGAAGGTCCATTAAGCTCAGCAGATAATACGTAATTAGAGCTTGGAGTTAGTTAAGGGAATTTACCGTGTTATCTTGGTCAGTTGCAACTCTTAATTAACAATCTCCTCCTCCTCCTCCTCCTACTACTACTACTACTACTACTACTACTACTACTACTACTACTACTACTACTACTACTACTACTGTTACTATTCTTCCTCTTCCTATAACTTTTTAACATTCTCTATCTCTAATCTTCCATTGCTCCCTCCACATCTTCATCTTCTCTCAACCTTCCCACCTTCTTGTATTTCCCCTCTTCCTTCTCTTCTTCTTGTCTCCCCTCTTCATTCTCACCCTCTTGTCTCCCCTCTTCCTTCTCGCTCTCTTGTCTCCCCTCTTCCTTCTCTTCTTCTTGTCTCCCCTCTTCATTCTCACCCTCTTGTCTCCCCACTTCCTTCTCTTCTTCTTGTCTCCCCTCTTCATTCTCGCCCTCTTGTCTCCCCTCTTCCTTCTCTTCTTCTTGTCTCCCCTCTTCATTCTCACCCTCTTGTCTCCCCACTTCCTTCTCTTCTTCTTGTCTCCCCTCTTCATTCTCACCTCTTGTCTCCCCACTTCCTTCTCTTCTTCTTGTCTCCCCTCTTCATTCTCACCCTCTTGTCTCCCCACTTCCTTCTCTTCTTCTTGTCTCCCCTCTTCATTCTCACCCTCTTGTCTCCCCACTTCCTTCTCTTCTTCTTGTCTCCCCTCTTCATTCTCACCCTCTTGTCTCCCCTCTTCCTTCTCTTCTTCTTGTCTCCCCTCTTCATTCTCACCCTCTTGTCTCCCCTCTTCCTTCTCTTCTTCTTGTCTCCCCTCTTCCTTGAGTTAAAAACAGAGGTGAGACTAATATTTGTGATGATGTGTGGAAGATGACACATTCCTGGAGTCTGATACTAAATCTAACAGTGCTGGAACATCCTCGTACAACAAATACCCAACATACCCACTACCTGCCCACCGTACCCACTACCTGCCCACCGTACCCACTACCTGCCCACCGTACCCACTACCTGCCCACCTGTACCCACTACCTGCCCACCGTACCCACTACCTGCCCACCGTACCCACTACCTACCCACCGTACCCACTACCTGCCCACCGTACCCACTACCTACCCACCGTACCCACTACCTGCCCACAGTACCCACTTCTTGCCCACAGTACCCACAACTTGCCCACAATACCCACTACCTGCCCACCGTACCCACTACCTGCCCACCGTACCCACTACCTGCCCACCGTACCCACTACCTGCCCACCGTACCCACTACCTACCCACCGTACCCACTACCTGCCCACCGTACTCACTACCTACCCACCGTACCCACTACTTGCCCACAGTACCCACTTCTTGCCCACAGTACCCACAACTTGCTCCACAATACCCACTACCTGCCCACCATACCCACTACCTGCCAACCATACCCACTACCTGCCCACCATACCCACTACCTTCCCACCGTACCCACAACTTGCCCACCGTAACCACTACCTACCCAAAGTACCCACTACCTGCCCACAGTACCTACTACTTGCCCACCGTACCCACAACCTGCCCACAATACCCACTACCTGCCCACCATACCCTACATAACTACCATACCCACTACCTGCCACCATACCGAATACCTGTCCAACACACAAACTACCTGTCCACCACACACACTACCTGCCCACCATACCCACTACCTTATCACTATACCCACTATTTGCCCACCGTACCCAAAACCTGCCCACCATACCCACTTCCTACCCACTACCTGCCCACCGTACCCACTACCTTCCCACTGTACCCACTACCTGCCCACCATAACCACCACCTGCCAACCGTATCCACTACCTGCCCACCATACCTACTACCTGCCCACCGTACCCACTACCTGCCCACCATACACACTACCTATCCACTGTACCTACTACCTGCCCACGATACCCAGTACATGCCCAGTGTTCCCAGTACCTGCCCACCATACATACTACCTGCCCACCATACCCACTACGTGCCCACCGTATCCACTACCTGCCCACTGTACCCAATACCTTCCCACCGTACCCACTACCTGCCCACCATAACCACTACCTGCCCACCGTACTCATTACATGCCTACTATACCCACTACCTGCCCACCATACCAATACCTGCCCACCATACCTACTACCTGCTCACCATACCCACTACGTGCCAACCCTACCCTACTATCCACATACCACACTACCTCCACACTGCCCACTGTCGCCAACTACCCACTACCTCTCCCACATTCCTATGCCACTACCGCCCACTGTACCCACTACTGCCAACATACCACAATCCCCCATACCCACCTACCACACCACTACCTGCCCACCATACACCACACCTGCCACCTGTACCCACTACTACCGTCATCCACACACTCTTCCACCTACCCACTACCTGCCCACGTACCACTACCTGCCCACTTACCCTACCATACCCTCCGCACTACCCACTACCCACCCACCATACCCACTTCCTGCCCACTACCACTACCGCTCACTACCATAACACTACTCCACTACACTACTGCCCAATACATACCAGCCCACGTACCCCTGCCTCCACTTACCACTACTCATCCACGCCACCATACACACACTCTCCATTACCACACTGCCCATACACTACTCCCAACACTACCGCCACCATACCACACCACCATACCCTACTTCCACACACTACCTGCCACATACCTCACATACCATACCTATCTATCTCGTTCCTACCGCCACTCACACTGCCACCACCCACCCGCCCATACCCTACCCCATACCACTACCCCACCTACCACTACCGCCACCACACACCCCCAACACCTGCCCACATACCCACTCCCCCCTACCCACACTGCCCACTACACTACTCCACCTACCACTACCCCACATACACTCCCACCTACACTACTCCACGTACCCTACCACCACACCCATACACTACTGCACTACCATATCCAGCCCATGTACCACACCGCACTACACTATACCTCAACTACACTAATACTCACCTACATCAACCGAACTACGCATGTACACATGCCATGTCACATGCACACACACGCAGTCACACCGCCCACCATACCACTACCTGCCCACCTACCACTACTCCACATCACTCCTCTGTACCTACTGAGTCATACTGCCATTTCCCATACCTGCCCACCTCATACGCCCATACACTACCACGACACACGCATTACCCATACTCCCACCTACACATGCCCACACATACTCACGTACCATTATCACTACACTACTGCCCAAACATACTGCCCAACACTACTCCCTCCTACCCACTGTACCATTATCTACCCACTGTACCCACTACTTGCCCACAGTACCCACTACCTCCCCACCATACCAACTACCTGCCCACAATCTGCCCACCGTACCACTACCTACCCACCGTACCCACTACCTACCCACCGTACCCACTATCTGCCCAACATACCCAATACCAGCCCACCGCACCCACTGCCTACCCACTGTACCCACTACCTGAGTGTCATACCCACTACCTGCCCACCATACCCACTTCACCCATACTCTGCACACCGTGCCCACTACCTGCCCACTGTACCCACTACTTGCCCACTGTACCCACAACCTGCATACTATACCACTACCTGCCCACAGTACCCACTACCTGCCCACTGTCTGCCCAACGTACCCACTACCTGCCCACCATACCCACTACCTTCCTACCATACCCACTACCTTCCCACTGTACCCACTACTTGAGTGTCATACCCACTACCTGCCCACCATACCCACTTCCTACCCACTACCTGCCCACCGTGCCCACTACCTGCCCACTGTACCCACTACTTGCCCACTGTACCCACAACCTGCATAATATACCCACTACCTGCCCACCATACCCACTTAATGCCCACTGTATCAACTACCTGCCCACTGTACCCATTATCTTCCCACCGTACCTACTACTTGCCCACAGTACCCACTACCTGCCCACCATACCAACTACCTGCCCACAACCTGCCCACTGTACCTACTACCTACCAACCGTACCCACTATCTGCCCACCATACCCAATACCAGCCCACCATACCCACTGCCTACCGACTGTAACCACTACCTGCCTAGTACAACCCCTACCTGCGCACAATACCCAATACCTGCCCACTGTACCCACTACCTCTCCACTGTACCCACTACCTGCCCACCGTACCCACTACCTGCCCACCGTACCCACTACCAGCCCACCATACCCACTATCTGCCCACCATACCCATTACTTTCCCACCGTACCCACTACCTGCCCACCATACCCACTACCTACCCACCGTACCCACTACCTGCCCACGATACCCAGTACCTGCCCAGTGTTCCCAGTACCTGCCCACCATACCCACTACCTGCCCACCATAACTACTACCTGCCCACCGTACTCACTACATGCCAACTATACCCACTACCTGCCCACTATACCTACTACCTGCCCACCATACCCACTACCTGCCCACCTTACCCACTACCTGCCCACCATACCCCTACATAACTACCATTCCACAACCTGCCACCATACCGACTACCTGTCCACCATACAAACTACCTGTCCACCACATACACTACCTGCCCACCATACCCACTACCTGTCCACTGTACCAACTACCTACCCACCATACCCACTATCTCCCCACCGTATCCACTACCTGACCCACTGTTCCCAATACCTGCCACCGTACCCACTACCTGCCCACCATAACCACTACCTGCACACTGCCTGCCCATGTACCCACTACCTGTCCACTGTACCCACTACCTGCCCACCTACCCACCCACTACCTCGCCCACACGTACCCACTACCTGCCCACCATACCACTATCTGCCCACATAATACCCACTACCCATCCGCCACCATACCCACTACTTGCCCACGTACCCACTACCTGCCCACCATACCCTCTACTTACACTACCTGCCCACCATACCCACTACCTGCCACTATACCAACTACCTGTCACCACTACCATTACTCCCACCATCCACTACCTGCCCACCATACCCACTACCTGCCCACTATCCACTATTGCCACGTACCAACCTGCCCACCTACCCACTACCTGCCACCGTACCCACTACTGCCCACATACCAACTCCCTCCCACCATACCTCACTACTCTGCCCACTACCCACTACCTGCCCACCGTACACACTACCTGCCCACCACAACCACCCCCTGCCATGTACCCACTACCTGTCCACTGTACCCACTACCTGCCCACCTTACCCACTACCTGCCCACTGTACCCACTGTCTGCCCCACGTACCCACTACTCTGCCCACATACCCACTACTGTCCCATTATACCCACTACCTGCCACGTACCACTACTGTGCACAGTACCACTACCTCCCAGTACCCACTATGCACACAATACTGCCACGTGCCACTGCCTACCACTGTACCAACTACCTAGCCACTGTACCCATACCTGCCACCGTACCACTACTTAGCCCACAGTACCACTACCTGCCCACATACCATACTCTGCCACAGTACCCACTACCTGCCCACCAGTACCACTACTACCACGTACCACAATTCCCACTAGTACCCAATACTCCACACATCCACGTACCATACTCCACATACCCAGCAGCACTAGGATCCACACTATACCCATTATTACCATCAGACCACTAGGTACCACTACCTGCCACCATACCACTACTGCACGTACACTACCTGCCACAGTACCCACTACTCCACAGTCCCACTATCAAGTGACACAATACTCAGAGCCAGCGTACATAGTGCACAATACTCAGAGCACAGGCGTACCTACATGACTACCACACTGACCTCAGGCTACATGACCAACTAGAGCACAGTACGTGACACATACCATACTTCCACTGACACAGCGATACACTAGTGACACAATACTCAGACCTACATGGTACCATAGTGACACATACTCTGCCACAGTACCTACATAGTGACACAATACTCAGAGCACAGGTACAATGTGACACAATACTCAGAGCACAGGGTACACTAGTGACACAATACTCAGAGCACAGGTACCAGTGACACAATACTCAGGCACAGGGTACCAGTGACACATACTCAGGCACAGGGTACACTAGTGACACAATACTCAGAGCACAGGGTACATAGTGACACAATACTCAGACACAGGGTCATAGTGACACAATACTCAGAGCACACGGTCACAGTGACACATACTCAGAGCACAGGGTACATAGTGACACAATACTCAGAGCACAGGGTACACAGTGACACAATACTCAGAGCACAGGGTACACAGTGACACAATACTCAGAGCACAGGGTACATAGTGACACAATACTCAGAGCACAGGGTACATAGTGACACAATACTCAGAGCACAGGGTACACAGTGACACAATACTCAGAGCACAGGGTACACAGTGACACAATACTCAGAGCACAGGGTACAAGTGACACAATACTCTGAGCACAGGGTACACAGTGACACAATACTCAGAGCACAGGGTACATAGTGACACAATACTCAGAGCACAGGTACATAGTGACACAATACTCAGAGCACAGGGTACATAGTGACACAATACTCAGAGCACAGGGTACATAGTGACACAATACTCAGAGCACAGGGTACACAGTGACACAATACTCAGAGCACAGGGTACACAGTGACACAATACTCAGAGCACAGGGTACATAGTGACACAATACTAGAGCACAGGGTACATAGTGACACAATACTCAGAGCACAGGGTCAAGTGACACAATACTAGAGCACAGGTACATGTGACACAATACTCAGAGCACAGGGTACATAGTGACACAATACTAGAGCCAGGGTCAAGTGACACAATACTCAGAGCACAGGGTACAGTGACAAATACTCAGAGCACAGGTAGACTACACATAGTGACACAATATAGAGCACAGGGAATGTGACATACTAGGCACAGGTACCATCAGTGACACAATAAATACTCAGAGCACAGGGTACACAGTGACACAATACTCAGAGCACAGGGTACATAGTGACACAATACTCAGAGCACAGGGTACATAGTGACACAATACTCAGAGCACAGGGTACAGTGACACAATACTCAGAGACAGGGTACATATATAGACACAAGTACATAGAAGTCACAGGTACATAGTGACACAATACTCAGAGCACAGGGTACATAGTGACACAATACTCAGGCACAGTTACAGTGACACAATACTCAGAGCACAGGTAAGTGACAAACTAGGCATGGACATGACAATACTCAGAGCACAGGGTACAAGTGACACAATACTAGAGCACAGGTCAAGTGACACAATACTAGAGCACAGGGTACATAGTGACACAATACTCAGAAGCTACTAGGGTACAGACACTCAGTAGTACAGGACAATACTCAGAGCACAGGGTACATAGTGACACAATACTAGAGCACAGGCAAGTGACTACTCACACAGTACAGTGACCAATACTAGAGCAGGGCATGTGACACTTAGCAGGTCACAGTGACACAATACTCAGGCCAGTCTGACACTGCTGGTACATAGTGACACAATACTCAGAGCACATGGTACATAGTGACACAATACTCAGAGCACATGGTACATAGTGACACAATATGGGTTGTGAACAATACTCAGAGAGCAGGACATATTTGAAATAACAAGGTTAAAAAAATATAATACGACCTTACATGAGTAGTCAGGAGTAACTTTTTATTTTGTGTTTTTAGAATAGTTAGGAAGGAGAGCAACCTACCTGGAGTCTACCTGGAGGGAGTTCCGGGGGCCGTCGACCCCCAGTCCATGACCAGATGTGAGAGGTAGTTTAGGGCCACCAGTAACGACGCCTCTATTGTCTTTCAACCAGCTCTTTTTTTTACTAGGTGAGTCTCGCGCTGTTGTCTGTACCTGCAGGTTGCATGTGATCACTTCCGGAGGTCAGGACCCCCACAGCCGAGTCCCAGATCAGGCCTCGTGGTTGCTGGTTTGATCTATCTTGCTGTTAGTGGCCGCCTCCAGCAGCCCAGCATATGCACTACAGCTAGGCTGATCAGGAAGTAATTTGAGGAATTTGTCATGCAAATGTTGGTGATCTTCCTTATTCATGAAGAGAGGATGTTGCATATTCTATAACAGGCCTGACACTGACTTATACAGTGTCCCAAAACATTCTTTGTCGGGATTTCTGAAAGCGTTTTCAACATTACTTAGCATTATTATACGATGGGTGTGTATTCTCTGGTGATGTGTGGCTTAATGTTCACTTCAAGTTCTCTGGGTTTTTTTTTTTTACGATATTTGAAGTTTCGACCCAAACTGTATTCCGTCTCTGGTCTTTTTCCCCCTTCACTTCTATTTATAAATGTCATTTCACTTATATGGATTGAACTCCAACAGCCACTTATCTGACCACTGCTTCAGCTTTTCTGATATTTCTTTCAGTCTCTCTCCTGGCAGTGTGGTATAGAAGTGTGGGGGTATGGGAGTGTGGGGGGATGGGAGTGTGGGGGTAAGGGAGTGTGAGGGTATGGGAGTGTGGGAGTATAGGTGTGGGGGTATGGGAGTGTGGGGTATGGAAGTGTGGGGTATGGGAGTGTGGGGGTATGGGATTATAGGAGTGTGGGGGCATGGGAGTGGGGGTTTGGGAGTGTGGGAGTATAGGAATGTAGTGGTATGGGAGTGTGGGGGTATAGGAGTATGGGAGTGTGGGGATATAGGAGTGAGGGGATATGTGAGTGTGGGGATATGGGAGTGTGGGGGTATGAAAGTGTAGGGGTATTAGAGTGTAGGGGCATAAGAGTGGTATGGTATGGGAGTGTGGGGGCATAAGAGTGGTATGGGAGCGTGGGGTATGTGAGTGTAGGAATGGTGGGGTATGGGACAGTGGGAGGTATGGGAGTGTGGGGTATGGGAATGTGGGGGTATGGGAGTGTGGGGGTAAGGGACAGTGTGAGGGTATGGGAGTGTGGGGGTATGGGAGTGTGGGGGTATGAGATGGTGTGAGGGTATGGGAGTGTGAGGGAATGGGAGTGTAGGAGTGTGGGGGTATGGGAGTGTGGGGGTATGGGAGTGTGGGGGTATGGGAGTGTAGGTGTGTGGGTGTATGGAATAGTGTGAGGGTATGGGAGTGTGAGGGAATGGAAGTGTAGGTGTGTGGGGTATGAGAGTGTGGGGGTATGGGAGTGTGGGGGTATGGGAGTGTGGGGGTATGGGAGTGTGGGGGTATGGGATGGTGTGAGGGTATGGGAGTGTGAGGGAATGGGAGTGTAGGAGTGTGGGGGTATTGGAGTGTAGGAGTGTGGGGGTATGGGAGTGTAGGAGTGTGGGGGTATGGGAGTGTAGGAGTGTGGGGGTATGGGAGTGTAGGAGTGTGGGGGTATGGAATAGTGTGAGGGTATGGGAGTGTGGGGAATGGAAGTGTAGGTGTGTGGGGGTATGGGAGTGTGGGGGTATGGGAGTGTGGGGGTAGGGAGTGTGGGGTACGGGAGTGTGGGGGGTAGGGGAGTGTGGGGGTATGGGAGTGTGGGGGTATGGGAGTGTGGGGGTATGGGAGTGTGGGGGTATTGACAGTGAGAGGATTCAATTTTAAGAGACGCAGGTGGGAAAAGTCACCATTTTCTCAGCCATCACCAATCCCACCCACACCCACCTTCACCCACACCCACCTCCACCCACACCCACCCACACCCACCCACACCCACCTCCGCCCACACCCACCTCCACCCACACCCACCTCCACCCACACCCACCTACACCCACCTCCGCCCACACCCACCTCAGCCCACACCGACCTCCGCCCACACCCACCTCAGCCCACACCCACCTTCACGGATACCCACCTCCGCCCACACCCACCTCCGCCCACACTCACCTCCACCCACACCTACCTCCACCCACACCCACCTAAGCCCACACCCACCTCCGCCCACACCTACCTCCACCCAACATTCACACCCACGTGGCAACATTCACACCCACGTGGCAACATTCACACCCACGTGGCAACATTCGCACTCTTCCACGTGGACACATTCACACCCACGTGGCAACATTCGCACTCTTCCACGTGGCAACATTCACACCCACGTGGCAACATTCGCACTCTTCCACGTGGCAACATTCACACTCACGTGGCAACATTCACACTCACGTTGCAACATTCGCACTCTTCCACGTGGAAAAATTCAGACCCACGTGGCATCATTCACACCCACATGGCAACATTCACACCCACGTGTCAACATTCGCACTCTTCCACGTGGCAACATTCACACCCGCGTGGCAACATTCGCACTCTTCCACGTGGCAACATTCACACACACGTGGTAACATTCACACCCACATGGCAACATTCACACCCACGTAGCAACATTCGCACTCTTCCACATGGCAACATTCACAACCACGTGGCAACATTCGCACTCTTCCACGTGGCAACATTCACACTCACGTGGCAACATTCACACTCACGTTGCAACATTCGCACTCTTCCACGTGGCAACATTCACACTCACGTGGCAACATTCATACTCACGTGGCAACATTCACACTCACGTGGCAACATTCACACCCACGTGGCAACATTCGCACTCTTCCACGTGGCAACATTCACACTCACGTGGCAACATTCACACCCACTTTGCAACATTCGCACTCTTCCACGTGGAAAAATTCAGACCCACGTGGCATCATTCACACCCACATGGCAACATTCACACCCACGTGTCAACATTCGCACTCTTCCACGTGGCAACATTCACACCCGCGTGGCAACATTCGCACTCTTCCACGTGGCAACATTCACACACACGTGGTAACATTCACACCCACATGGCAACATTCCCACCCACGTAGCAACATTCGCACTCTTCCACATGGCAACATTCACAACCACGTGGCAACATTCGCACTCTTCCACGTGGCAACATTCACACCCACGTGGTAACATTCACACCCACGTGACAACATTCACACTCTTCCCCGTGACATCATTCACACCCACGTGGTAACATTCACACCCACGTGACAACATTCACACTCTTCCACGTGG
Source organism: Cherax destructor (assembly GCA_009830355.1). Lineage (NCBI taxonomy): Eukaryota > Metazoa > Arthropoda > Malacostraca > Decapoda > Parastacidae > Cherax > Cherax destructor. Next base: position 12,549 of record WNWK01013703.1, read on the forward strand.
CAACATTCACACCCACGTGGTAACATTCACACCCACGTGCCAACATTCACACTCTTCCACGTGGCATCATTCACACCCACGTGGCAACATTCACACTCTTCCACGTGGCAACATTCACACTCTTCCACGTGGCAACATTCGCAATCTTCCACGTAGCAACATTAGCACTTTTCCACGTGGCAACATTCACACCCACGTGGCAACATTCGCACTCTTTCACGTGGCAACATTCACACCCACTTGACAACATTCACACTTTTTATTTACAATAGCAAGACTGAGCTCGTTGCCTGCAAACAGCACACTCACTCCGCCTTCCTTACGAGCGGCACTGCGGCACTGCGGCACTGCGGCACTGCGGCACGGCGGCACTGCGGCACTTGCAGACCGCAAATATCCGTTCAGCATGGCAGAAGAACTCCCTCTTGCACCCATATCCGGCACACATGTGAAACTCTCTGGCCTAGTATCCGGCACATATGGTTGAGACTTCGCCGGCTCCCCCGGCTCGACAGGAAACTGGGCTTACGAAGGCGCGCACGCAGCCGAGGGGAGGCGGAAAGGGGAGGGAAGCCGAGTTAAAAAGGTTGGCCGATGGCGTTTCCTGAGGGCGGCGGCGCCCCGAGGGTTGAAGAATGTGAGGAGGAACATTGCTGGAGGAGGAAGCCTTCAGAATGACAGTTAAAGCTGTGTTTATAGACAAGACGAGAGTTACGAAACACGCTGGCATTGGGACTGCTTTTCTCCCCATGTAGAGTTCTATCAGTGATTTGACAAAGCTTAACGCAGAGAGAAACAACGTCTGTCGTTATCGGAAGTACGTTAGCATGCCAGGTTTGTTTTGGTTATGTCTACTGCGCGCTCTGTCCGACAGAGTTTTGTCGAAATTCTCCGCATATCACCACGAGAAGACAGCTGCCTTGTTTGTCTTCCGTAATTCCAACGACAGTACATTACTTTATCGTCCACATCAGGAAATAGGTGTTGTTTACGAGTGGTGGGCCGGGGTGAGGGTGAGGCTGTCTCCCTTACTTTCACAATGGTATTGGACCCAACGGATTCACGGTATCACGCCTCTTTCCGGTTTATTTTGATAAGTTTTGTAAGGCGTAGTAGAGGCGCTGGCGTGGTGGGGCATTAATATGGGGATGCGAGGCATTGATGACGGGAGAGGAAGGGTATCATTGATGCGGGGATAAAAAGGATGCCATTGATGTCATTGACGGGGGGACTGGAAGGGAAAGAGTGGGTCACTGTTTTGTGTGTACTCACCTATATGTGCTTGTAGGGGTCGATTCACAGCTCCTGGACCCGCCTATTCGCTGGTCGCTACTAGGTCCACTCCGTCCCCTTGCTACATACACTCACCTAACGTTGTTCCTCTAAGTTCACCTTCAACACTCACATACACACAAACACACACACACACACACACACACACACACACACACACACACACACACACACACGCACGCACAAGTGATGTAGTGGAGGCAGGTACCATACGGGAGCTATGAATCGACACTGCAACCACAATTAGGTGAGTACAAACACAAATTTCCCAAGCAGCGTCTGGTCCCGTCCTGCCACACAAGGCGGAGTTGACTGCGTCTTCCTGGACTGGAGGAAAGCCTTTGACAAGGTACCATCATGACTTTCATACAATTTTGATGAAAAAAATAATATGAAACAAACATAAAAAAAAAAACATTCAATAAACATCAAAAACCTGGAATGAACAGAGAAAAATAACAGAGCAAAAGCAACAAGTAGAGTTCCCTGTATAACCATTGTGATACCTGAAGTAAACAAGTGTGTGAAGAATTGTAAAAAGATGGAGGGAAGGTGTTGTAGGGAAGGTGTTGTAAATAGTAGAAGATTGGAAGAAGTTAAAGGAAGACTTGGATTACGTACAAGAATTATTTAATAAGCGGCCGCTTGATGCTCCCCAACATCACTTGTCCGCTCCCCTACACGTGTCCGCTCCCCAACACGTGTCCGCTCCCCAACACGTGTCCGCTCCCCAACACGTGTCCGCTCCCCAACACGTGTCCGCTCCCCAACACGTGTCCGCTCCCCAACACGTGACCGCTCCCCAACACGTGTCCGCTTCCCATTACGTGTTTGCTCCCCAACACGTGTCCGCTCCCCAACACGTGTCCACTCCCCAAAACGTGTCCGCTCCCCAACACGTGTCCGCTCCCCAACACGTGTCCGCTCCCCAACACGTGTCCGCTCCCCAACACGTGTCCGCTCCCAACACGTGTCCGCTCCCAACACGTGTCGCTCCCCAACACGTGTCCGCTCCCAACACGTGTCCGCTTCCCATTACGTGTTTGCTCCCAACACGTGTCCGCTCCCAACACGTGTCCGCTCCCCAACACGTGTCCGCTTCCCATTACGTGTTTGCTCCCAACACGTGTCCGCTCCCAACACGTGTCCACTCCCAAAA
>WNWK01013703.1:20000-54225 GCA_009830355.1 Cherax destructor
AACAGGACGTATACCAAGTTGAACTTATTCCAAAGCGGACGTATACCGAGGTACCACTCTGTATATATATATATATATATATATATATATATATATATATATATATATATATATATATATATATATATATATATATATAATATGCAATAAGATTACAGTAAACAGGTGATATCACGATATGCAAAACAACCACTGTGAAAGAAATAGTGAACTTCTAACCACTTTCGGGATTTCTCACATTATCAAGGAAATGTAAAAATATCACAACAGCTAAACGCTTATAAGGCCGAGAAAACACCTCACGGTCAACATCCAACACCTGACCTTTCCTTTATGATGGTGCAGGTGAGATGGTCAAGGACTTGTCACAAAGCTTAAAAATCTTCCCAAATTTCATAAATTATAAATGATACACCTCCTTGATACAACTTTCTCGCTTTTTTTTTTTTAAATCAATAGAATGGTAAGAATATCTCACATGAATAAACAGAGCATTAGACTCTTGTTCAGGTCTAACCCTATGTTTATGTAGTTGTAATCTTAGATGAAGGATTATCATCACAGTGCCACCGTAATAAAGTTTATTGCATTTTTCGCAATGAATCTTATAGACACAGCCGTCAACATTTTTGGGAAATTTTTAATAAGTTTTTTTTTTACTGTATCAAGAGTATTAAATACAACTTTGATTTTAAAATTCTTAAGTAGAGAAGGTATACCAAGAAGGTTTTCATGGTGAGGGAGAACCAATATTTTCTTCGTTGAATATGAGTGTTTGTCTTTTTTTGAGCTGTGAGAAGTATTTCTAGATCATTATCTATTTCATAAATCTTCAAGATTTCTTCAGCTACAAACTCTGGGCTGCAAATACGCAAATCTCTCAAAATCATTAATGACAATACAGACAGTTTAACTCTGTCATGATGTCAAGAAGAATAGTATACATAAGAACAGTTATTTGTTGGTTTTCTGGAAATTTTAAATATAAAATCATAATTTCCCTTAATTATATATATAGTATATATGTATATATATATATATATATATATATATATATATATATATATATATATATATATATATATATATATTATACATGCAATTCGCAAGAGCTGGCTGCCTTGGATCAACGTCTAGCGTGAGCTGGACGCCAGTATGCGAACCTTGTTGCAAGGTTCGTAGGTTCGAGTCTCCTTCGGCCAGAGATCAGTGTTTATATATATATATATATATATATATATATATATATATATATATATATATATATATATATATATATATATTATATTTATATATATATAATTATATTAGGTAAATATTGCAATTTTGGCTTAAATATAACGACTCACCTTGCCATATAAGACAGTGAATTTGTGTATGCAATAAGTTCTCGCCAAAATCATTCTGAACATAACGAAAAATGATATTTCATTGTGTTTGTTTATTATTAAATTATTGTTAACGTATCTAAAATATATTTAGTTGGAGTTAGGAATAAATTAAATTGGCTTGTTATAATAAGGTTAGGTAGTGTTTCAAAGTTTTCTGGTACAAAATTATAAATTCTTACATTAACATAAATGAAAAAATATATATTTAAACGTATAAGAAAATTTTAGAAAGGACTTAATTTTAGATGAGTTCTTGCTAATTGACCAGTTTTACCTAATCGGCACGACATATACATATATATATATATATATATTTATATATATATATGTATATATATATATTTATATATATAAACACTGATCTCTGGCCGAAGGAGACTCGAACCTACGAACCTTGCAACAAGGTTCGCAATACCTTGGCGTCCAGCTCACGCTAGACGTTGATCCAAGGCAGCCAGGTGTAAATGATAATGGGAGCCAGGTGTAAATGATAATGGGAGCCCTTTGATTGAACTTTGTATAGAAAGGGGTTTAGTTATAGGTAATACATATTTTAAGAAAAAGAGGATAAATAAGTATACAAGATATGATGTAGGGCGTAATGACAGTAGTTTGTTGGACTATGTATTGATAGATAAAAGACTGTTGAGTTGACTTCAGGATGTACATGTTTATAGAAGGGCTACAGATATATCAGATCACTTTTTAGTTATAGCTACAGTGGGAGTAAAAGGTAGATGGGATACAAGGAAAATAGAATCAGTAAGTAAAAGAGAGGTGAAGGTTTATAAACTAAAAGAGGAGGCAGTTAGGGTAAGATATAAACAACTATTGGAGGATAGATGGGCTAGTGAGAGTGTAGGCAATGGGGTCGAAAATGTATGGGGTAGATTTAAAAATGTAGTGTTAGAGTGTTCAGCAGAAGTTTGTGGTTACAGGCGAGTGGGTGCGGGAGGGAAGAGGAGCGATTGGTGGAATGATGATGTAAAGAGAGTAGTAAGGGAGAAAAGTTAGCATATGAGGAGAGTTTTTACAAAGTAGAAGTGATGCAAGGAGGGAAGAGTATATGGAGAGAAAAGAGAGGTTAAAGAGTGGTGAAGCAATGTAAAAGAGAGCAAATGAGAGAGTGGGTGAGATGTTATCAGCAAATTTTGTTGAAAATAAGAAAAGTTTTGGAATGAGATTAATAAGTTGAGGAAGCCTAGAGAACAAATGGATTTGACAGTTAAAAATAGGAGAGGAGAGTTATTAAATGGAGAGTTAGAGGTATCAGGAAGATGGAGAGAATATTTTGAGGATTTGTTAAATGTTGATGAAGACAGGGAAGCTGTGATTTCGTGTGTAGGGCAAGGAGGAATAACATCTTGTAGGAGTGTGGAAGAACCTGTTGTGGGTGTAGGGGAAGTTCGTGAGGCAGTGGGTAGAATGAAAGGGGTAAGGCAGCTGGGATTGATGGGATAAAGATAGAAATGTTAAAAGCAGGTGGGGATATAATTTTGGAGTGGTTGGTGCTATTATTTAATAAATGTATGGAAGAGGGTAAGGTACCTAGTGATTGGCAGAGAGCGTGTATTGTTTCTTTGTATAAAGGCAAAGGGGACAAAAGAGAGTGCAAAAATTATAGGGAATAAGTCTGTTGAGTGTACCTGGTAAAGTGTATGGTAGAGTTATTATTGAAAGAATTAAGAGAAAACAGAAAGCAGGATAGCAGATGAACAAGGGGGCTTTAGGAAAGGTAGGGGGTGTGTAGACCAAGTGTTTACAGTGAAACATATAGGTGAACAGTATTTGGATAAGGGTAAAGATGTTTTTGTGGCATTTATGGATTTGGAAAAGGCGTATGATAGGGTAGATAGGGGGGCAGGTGTATGGAATAGGAGGAAGGTTACTGAAAGCAGTGAAGAGTTTTTATGAGGATAGTGAGGCTCAGGTTAGAGTGTGTAGGAGGGAAGGGACTATTTCCCAGTAAAAGTGGGCCTTAGACAAGGATGTGTGATGTCACCGTGGTTGTTTAATATATTTATAGATGGGGTTGTAAGAGAAGTGAATGCGAGGGTCTTGGCAAGAGGTGTTGGGCTAAAAGATAAAGAAGCAAATACAAAGTGGGAGTTGTCACAGTTGCTTTTGCTGATGACACTGTGCTTTGGGAGATTCTGAAGAGAAGCTGCAGAGGTTGGTGGATGAATTTGGTAGGGTGTGTAAAAGAAGAAAATTGAAAGTGAATATAGGAAAGAGTAAGGTGATGAGGATAACAAAAAGAATAGGTGACGAAAGATTGGATATCAGATTGGAGGGAGAGAGTATGGAGGAGGTGAATGTATTCAGATATTTGGGAGTGGACATGTCGGCGGATGGGTCTATGAAGGATGAGGTGAATCATAGAATTGATGAGGGGAAAAGGGTGAGTGGAGCACTTCGGAGTGTGTGGAGACAAAGAACCTTGTCCATGGACGTAAAGAGGGGAATGTATGAGAGTATAGTTATACCAACGCTCTTATATGGGTGTGAAGCATGGGTGATGAATGTTGCAAGAGGAGAAGGCTGGAGGCAGTGGAGATGTCATGTCTGAGGTCAATGTGTGGTGTAAATATAATGCAGAGAATTCGGAGTTTGGAAATTAGGAGGAGGTGCGGGATTACCAAAACGATTGTCCAGAGAGCTGAGGAGGGTTGTTGAGGTGGTTTGGACATGTAGAGAGAATGGAACGAGACAGAGTGACTTGAGGTGTATAAATCTGTAGTGGAGGGAAGGCGGGGTAGGGGTCGGCCTAGGAAAGGTTGGAGGGAGGGGTAAAGGAAGTTTTGTGTGCGAGGGCTTGGATTTCCAGCAAGCATGTGTGAGCGTATTTGATAGGAGTGAATGGAGGCATATGGTTTTTAATACTTGACGTGCTGTTGGAGTGTGAGCAAAGTAACATTTATGAAGGGATTCAGGGAAACCGGCAGGCCGGACTTGAGTTCTGGAGATGGGAAGTACAGTGCCGGCACTCTGAAGGAGGGGTGTAAATGTTGCAGTTTTATAACTGTAGTGTAAAGCACCCTTCTGGCAAGACAGTGATGGAGTGAATGATGATGAAAGTTTTTCTTTTCGGGCCACCCTGCCTTGGTGGGAATCGGCCGATTGTTAATAAAATAATAAAATATATTTATATATATATATATATATGTATATATATATATTTATATATATATATATATATCACGGTCATATTAAATTGTAATAAACAACTGTCAATGAATAAACAAGGGTAGACGAAAGGCTCGAACTGCGGTCGTTAAACTGACGGTCCGGCGCTCTACCGTGGACTAGAGCGTTATGTGTTTTCGCTCACCATGAGGCTGGCCAAAGAATTAAGTCCTTTCTAAAATTTTATTTTATACGTTTAAAGATATATTTTTCATTTACGTTAATGTAAAATTTATAATTTTGTACCAAAAGAAACTTAGAAAACTTACCTAACCTTATTATAACAAGCGCAATTAAATTTAGCCTATCCCAACTAAATATATTTTAGATACGTTAACATTAATTTAATAATAAACAAACATAATGAAATATATTTTTCGTTAGGTTCAGAATGATTTTTGCGAAATTATTGCATACACAAATTCTCGCGTGTCTTATATGGCAAGGTGAGCGTTGCTATTTAAGCCAAAATCGCAAGTTTACTAATCGGCCGACATATATATATATATATATATATATATATATATATATATATATATATTTCCGATTATAAACTTCATATTAAAACTCATCTAAATTAATCCTTTCTAAAATTTCCTTATACTTTAAAGATATATTTTTTCATTTATGTTAATGTAAAAATTTATAATTTGTACAAGAGAAATGAAAACTTACTAACCTTATTACAACAGCGCAATTTAATTTAGCTAAGCCAACTAAATATATTTTAGAAGTTAAATTAATTTAAAATAAAAAACACAATGAAATATATTTTTCGCAATGTTAAATGATTTTGGAAATTATGCATACACAAATTTTCACTTGTCTTATATGGCAAGGTGAGCGTTGCTATTTAAGCCAAAATCGCAAGTTTTACCTAATCGGCATATATATATATATATATATATATATATATATATATATATATATATATATATATATATATATTATATATATATTATATATATATATATATATTTATATATATATATATATATTTATATATATATATTATATATATATATATATATATATATATATATATATATATATATATATATATATATATATAGATGGTGGGAGGAAGAGGACGTTGGTGGAATGATGATGTAAAGAGAGTAGTAAGGAGAAAAAGTTAGCATATGAGGAGAGTTTTTACAAAGTAGAAGTGATGCAAGGAGGAAGAGTATATGGAGAGAAAAAGAGAGGTTAAAAGAGTGGTGAAGCAATGTAAAAAGAGAGCAAATGAGAGAGTGGGTGAGATGTTATCAGCAAATTTTGTTGAAAATAAGAAAAGTTTTGGAATGAGATTAATAAGTTGAGGAAGCCTAGAGAACAAATGGATTTGACAGTTAAAAATAGGAGAGGAAGTTATTAAATGGAGAGTTAGAGGTATCGGGAAGATGGAGAGAATATTTTGAGGATTTGTTAAATGTTGATGAAGACAGGGAAGCTGTGATTTCGTGTGTAGGGCAAGGAGGAATAACATCTTGTAGGAGTGTGGAAGAACCTGTTGTGGGTGTAGGGGAAGTTCGTGAGGCAGTGGGTAGAATGAAAGGGGGTAAGGCAGCTGGGATTGATGGGATAAAGATAGAAATGTTAAAAGCAGGTGGGGATATAATTTTGGAGTGGTTGGTGCTATTATTTAATAAATGTATGGAAGAGGTTAAGGTATCTAGTGATTGGCAGAGAGCGTGTATTGTTTCTTTGTATAAAGGCAAAGGGGACAAAAGAGAGTGCAAAAATTATAGGGAAATAAGTCTGTTGAGTGTACCTGGTAAAGTGTATGGTAGAGTTATTATTGAAAGAATTAAGAGTAAAACAGAAAGCAGGATAGCAGATGAACAAGGGGGCTTTAGGAAAGGTAGGGGGTGTGTAGACCAAGTGTTTACAGTGAAACATATAGGTGAACAGTATTTGGATAAGGGTAAAGATGTTTTTGTGGCATTTATGGATTTGGAAAAGGCGTATGATAGGGTAGATAGGGGGGCAGGTGTATGGAATAGGAGGAAGGTTACTGAAAGCAGTGAAGAGTTTTTATGAGGATAGTGAGGCTCAGGTTAGAGTGTGTAGGAGGGAAGGGACTATTTCCCAGTAAAAGTGGGCCTTAGACAAGGATGTGTGATGTCACCGTGGTTGTTTAATATATTTATAGATGGGGTTGTAAGAGAAGTGAATGCGAGGGTCTTGGCAAGAGGTGTTGGGCTAAAAGATAAAGAAGCAAATACAAAGTGGGAGTTGTCACAGTTGTTTTTTGCTGATGACACTGTGCTTTGGGAGATTCTGAAGAGAAGCTGCAGAGGTTGGTGGATGAATTTGGTAGGGTGTGTAAAAGAAGAAAATTGAAAGTGAATATAGGAAAGAGTAAGGTGATGAGGATAACAAAAAGAATAGGTGACGAAAGATTGGATATCAGATTGGAGGGAGAGAGTATGGAGGAGGTGAATGTATTCAGATATTTGGGAGTGGACATGTCGGCGGATGGGTCTATGAAGGATGAGGTGAATCATAGAATTGATGAGGGGAAAAGGGTGAGTGGAGCACTTCGGAGTGTGTGGAGACAAAGAACCTTGTCCATGGACGTAAAGAGGGGAATGTATGAGAGTATAGTTATACCAACGCTCTTATATGGGTGTGAAGCATGGGTGATGAATGTTGCAACGAGGAGAAGGCTGGAGGCAGTGGAGATGTCATGTCTGAGGTCAATGTGTGGTGTAAATATAATGCAGAGAATTCGGAGTTTGGAAATTAGGAGGAGGTGCGGGATTACCAAAACGATTGTCCAGAGAGCTGAGGAGGGGTTGTTGAGGTGGTTTGGACATGTAGAGAGAATGGAACGAGACAGAGTGACTTCGAGAGTGTATAAATCTGTAGTGGAGGGAAGGCGGGGTAGGGGTCGGCCTAGGAAAGGTTGGAGGGAGGGGGTAAAGGAAGTTTTGTGTGCGAGGGGCTTGGATTTCCAGCAAGCATGTGTGAGCGTATTTGATAGGAGTGAATGGAGGCATATGGTTTTTAATACTTGACGTGCTGTTGGAGTGTGAGCAAAGTAACATTTATGAAGGATTCAGGAAACCGGCAGGCCGGACTTGAGTTCTGGAGATGGGAAGTACAGTGCCGGCACTCTGAAGGAGGGGTGTAAATGTTGCAGTTTTATAACTGTAGTGTAAAGCACCCTTCTGGCAAGACAGTGATGGAGTGAATGATGATGAAAGTTTTTCTTTTTCGGGCCACCCTGCCTTGGTGGGAATCGGCCGATGTGTTAATAAAATAATAAAATATATTTATATATATATATATATGTATATATATATATTTATATATATATATATACACGGTCATATTAAATTGTAATAAACAACTGTCAATGAATAAACAAGGGTAGACGAAAGGCTCGAACTGCGGTCGTTAAACTGACGGTCCGGCGCTCTACCGTGGACTAGAGCGTTATGTGTTTTCGCTCACCATGAGGCTGGCCAAAGAATTAAGTCCTTTCTAAAATTTTATTTTATACGTTTAAAGATATATTTTTTTCATTTACGTTAATGTAAAAATTTATAATTTTGTACCAAAAGAAACTTAGAAAACTTACCTAACCTTATTATAACAAGCGCAATTAAATTTAGCCTATCCCAACTAAATATATTTTAGATACGTTAACATTAATTTAATAATAAACAAACATAATGAAATATATTTTTTTCGTTAGGTTCAGAATGATTTTTGCGAAATTATTGCATACACAAATTCTCGCGTGTCTTATATGGCAAGGTGAGCGTTGCTATTTAAGCCAAAATCGCAAGTTTTACCTAATCGGCACGACATATATATATATATATATATATATATATATATATATATATATATATATATATATATATAATATATATATATATATATATATATATATATATATATATATATATATATATATATATATATATATATATATATATATATATATATATATATATATATATATATATATATATATAGAGTGGGTGCGGAGGGAAGAGGAGCGATTGGTGGAATGATGATGTAAAGAGAGTAGTAAGGGAGAAAAAGTTAGCATATGAGGAGAGGTTTTTACAAAGTAGAAGTGATGCAAGGAGGGAAGAGTATATGGAGAGAAAAAGAGAGGTTAAAAGAGTGGTGAAGCAATGTAAAAAGAGAGCAAATGAGAGAGTGGGTGAGATGTTATCAGCAAATTTTGTTGAAAATAAGAAAAAGTTTTGGAATGAGATTAATAAGTTGAGGAAGCCTAGAGAACAAATGGATTTGACAGTTAAAAATAGGAGAGGAGAGTTATTAAATGGAGAGTTAGAGGTATCGGGAAGATGGAGAGAATATTTTGAGGATTTGTTAAATGTTGATGAAGACAGGGAAGTTGTGATTTCGTGTGTAGGGCAAGGAGGAATAACATCTTGTAGGAGTGTGGAAGAACCTGTTGTGGGTGTAGGGGAAGTTCGTGAGGCAGTGGGTAGAATGAAAGGGGTAAGGCAGCTGGGATTGATGGGATAAAGATAGAAATGTTAAAAGCAGGTGGGGATATAATTTTGGAGTGGTTGGTGCTATTATTTAATAAATGTATGGAAGAGGGTAAGGTACCTAGTGATTGGCAGAGAGCGTGTATTGTTCCTTTGTATAAAGGCAAAGGGGACAAAAGAGAGTGCAAAAATTATAGGGGAATAAGTCTGTTGAGTGTACCTGGTAAAGTGTATGGTAGAGTTATTATTGAAAGAATTAAGAGTAAAACAGAAAGCAGGATAGCAGATGAACAAGGGGGCTTTAGGAAAGGTAGGGGTGTGTAGACCAAGTGTTTACAGTGAAACATATAGGTGAACAGTATTTGGATAAGGGTAAAGATGTTTTTGTGGCATTTATGGATTTGGAAAAGGCGTATGATAGGGTAGATAGGGGGGCAGGTGTATGGAATAGGAGGAAGGTTACTGAAAGCAGTGAAGAGTTTTTATGAGGATAGTGAGGCTCAGGTTAGAGTGTGTAGGAGGGAGGGGACTATTTCCCAGTAAAAGTGGGCCTTAGACAAGGATGTGTGATGTCACCGTGGTTGTTCAATATATTTATAGATGGGGTTGTAAGAGAAGTGAATGCGAGGGTCTTGGCAAGAGGTGTTGGGCTAAAAGATAAAGAAGCAAATACAAAGTGGGAGTTGTCACAGTTGCTTTTTGCTGATGACACTGTGCTTTTGGGAGATTCTGAAGAGAAGCTGCAGAGGTTGGTGGATGAATTTGGTAGGGTGTGTAAAAGAAGAAAATTGAAAGTGAATATAGGAAAGAGTAAGGTGATGAGGATAACAAAAGAATAGGTGACGAAAGATTGGATATCAGATTGGAGGGAGAGAGTATGGAGGAGGTGAATGTATTCAGATATTTGGGAGTGGACATGTCGGCGGATGGGTCTATGAAGGATGAGGTGAATCATAGAATTGATGAGGGAAAAGGGTGAGTGGAGCACTTCAGAGTCTGTGGAGACAAAGAACTTTGTCCATGGAAGTAAAGAGGGAATGTATGAGAGTATAGTTATACCAACGCTCTTATATGGGTGTGAAGCATGGGTGATGAATGTTGCAACGAGGAGAAGGCTGGAGGCAGTGGAGATGTCATGTCTGAGGTCAATGTGTGGTGTGAATATAATGCAGAGAATTCGGAGTTTGGAAATTAGGAGGAGGTGCGGGATTACCAAAACGATTGTACAGAGATCTGAGGAGGGGTTGTTGAGGTGGTTTGGACATGTAGAGAGAATGGAACGAGACAGAGTGACTTCGAGAGTGTATAAATCTGTAGTGGAGGGAAGGCGGGGTAGGGGTCGGCCTAGGAAAGGTTGGAGGGAGGGTAAAGGAAGTTTTGCGTGCAGGGCTTGGACTTCCAGCAAGCATGTGTGAGCGTATTTGATAGGAGTGAATGGAGGCATATGGTTTTTAATACTTGACGTGCTGTTGGAGTGTGAGCAAAGTAACATTTATGAAGGGATTCAGGGAAACCGGCAGGCCGGAATTGAGTCCTGGAGATGGGAAGTACAGTGCCTGCACTCTGAACGAGGGGTGTTAATGTTGCAGTTTTATAACTGTAGTGTAAAGCACACCTCTGGCAAGACAGTGATGGAGTGAATGATGATGAAAGTTTTTCTTTTTCGGGCCACCCTGCCTTGGTGGGAATCGGCCGATGTGTTAATAAAAAAAAAAAAAAAAATATATATATATATATATATATATATATATATATATATATATATATATATATATATATATATATATATATATATATATATATACATATATATAGTGATGGATGTAGCTCCTGGTCCTTCAGTGCCAGCGTCGTTAAGAATAGTGTAGCGGATGTATCCAATGTTCCTCAACAAATTATATAAATCAACTCATTATCTCTCTTCTTCCACTTTTCCTGTTATCCTTCCCATGACTCTCTTACTGCAATAATTTCTCACCACTATCCCTGCCTCGTCCCCTGCGCCTCCAGTGGTCTAGGACCCATCCAAGGGACCAGAGACCCAGAGGGACCACAGACCCAGGGGACCACAGACCCAGGGGACCACAGACCCAGGGGACCACAGACCCAGGGGACCACAGACCCAGGGGACCACAGACCCAGGGGACCACAGACCCAGGGGATCACAGACCCAGGGGATCACAGACCCAGGGGATCACAGACCCAGGGGACCACAGACCCAGGGGATCACAGACCCAGGGGACCACAGACCCAGGGGACCACAGACCCAGGGAACCACGGACCCAGGGGACCACAGACCCAGGGGACCACAGACCCAAGGGATCACAGACCCAGGGGACCACAGACCCAGGGGACCACAGACCCAGGGGACCACAGACCCAGGGGACCACAGACCCAGGGGACCACAGTCCCAGGGGACCACAGACCCAGGGGACCACAGACCCAGGGGACCACAGACCCAGGGGACCACAGACCCAGGGGACCACAGACCCAGGGGACCACAGACCCAGGGGACCACAGACCCCAGGGGACCACAGACCCAGGGGACTACAGACCCAGGGGACCACAGACCCAGGGGACCACAGACCCAGGGGACCACAGACCCAGGGGATCACAGACCCAGGGGACCACAGACCCAGGGGACCACAGACCCAGGGGACCACAGACCCAGGGGACCACAGACCCAGGGGACCACAGACCCAGGGGACCACAGACCCAGGGGACCACAGACCCAGGGGACCACAGTCCCAGGGGACCACAGACCCAGGGGACCACAGACCCAGGGGACCACAGACCCAGGGGACCACAGACCCAGGGGACCACAGACCCAGGGGACCACAGACCCAGGGGATCATTCGCTGCAAATTTCTACACACTTACCAAGAAATTTAAACCCTTTCCTCTTTGTCCCTTACCCCCTAAATATATGCCACCCTCTCTCACTCTCTCTCACTCTCTCTCACTCTCTCTCACACTCTCTCACACACTCTCTCACACTCTCTCACACTCTCTCTCACACCCTCTCTCACACCCTCTCTCACACTCTTCTCACACCTCTCTCACTCTCTCTCACTTTCACACTCTCTCACACTCTCTCTACACTCTCTCACACTCTCTCCACCTCTCTCACACCTCTCTCACACCCTCTCTCACACTCTCTCTCACACTCTCTCTCACACTCTCTCTCACACCCTCTCTCACACCCTCTCTCACACCCTCTCTCACACTCTCTCTCACACTCTCTCTCACACCCTCTCTCACACTCTCTCTCACACCCTCTCTCACACCCTCTCTCACACCTCTCTCCCACACTCTCTCACACTCTCTCTCACACCTCTCTCACACTCTCTCACACTCTCTCTCACCCTCTCTCACACCCTCTCTCACACCCTCTCTCACACTCTCTCACACTCTCTCTCACCCCTCTCTCACACCTCTCTACACCCTCTCTCACACCCTCTCTCACACTCTCTCTCACACTCTCACTCACCCTCTCTCACACTCTCTCTCACACCCTCTCTCACACCCTCTCTCACACCCTCTTCACACTTCTCTCACACCTCTCTCACACTCTCTCTCACACCTCTCTCACACCTCTCTCACACCCTCTCTCACACCTCTCTCACACCCTCATTCACACCTCTCTCACACCCTCTCTCACACCCTCTCTCACACCCTCTCTCACACTCTCTCTCACACCCTCTCTCACACTCTCTCTCACACCCTCTCTCACACCCTCTCTCACACCCTCTCTCACACCCTCTCTCACACCCTCTCTCACACCTCTCTCACACTCTCTCTCACACCCTCTCTCACACCCTCTCTCAAACCCTCTCTCACACCCTCTCTCACACCCTCTCTCACACCCTCTCTCACACTCTCTCTCACACTCTCTCACACTCTCTCTCACACTCTCACACTCTCACACTCTCACACTCTCTCTCACACTCTCTCTCACACTCTCTCTCTCACTCTCACACTCTCTCTCACACTTTCTCTCACACTCTCTCACACTCCCTCTCACACTCTCACACTCTCACACTCTCTCACACTATCACACTATCTCACGCTCTCTCTCACACTCTCACACTCTCTCACACTATCACACTCTATCTCACACTCTCTCTCACACTCTCTCTCACACTCTCACACTCTCTCTCACACTCTCAAACTCTCTCACACTTTCACACTCTCTCACACTCACACTCTCACACTCTCACACTCTCTCTCACACTCTCACACTCTCTCTCACACTCTCACACTCTTTCTCACACTCTCACACTCTCAAACTCTCTCACACTCTCTCACACTCTCACACTCTCTCTCACACTCTCTCACACTCTCACACTCTCTCTTACACTCTCACACTCTCTCTCACACTCTCACACTCTCTCACACTTTCACACTCTCTCACACTCACACTCTCACACTCTCTCTAACACTCTCACACTCTCTCTCACACTCTCACACTCTCACACTCTCTCACACTCTCACACTCTCACACTCTCTCACACTCTCTCACACTCACACTCTCTCACACTCTCACACTCACACTCTCACACTCTCTCACACTCTCACACTCTCTCACACTCTCTCACACTCTCACACTCTCTCACACTCTCACACTCTTCACACTCTCACACTCTCACACTCTCTCACACTCTCACACTCTCACACTCTCTCACACTCTCTCACACTCTCACACTCTCTCTCTCACTCTCTCACACTCTCACACTCTCTCACACTCTCACTCTCTCACACTCTCACACTCTCACACTCTCTCACACTCTCACACTCTCACACTCTCTCTCACAATCTCTCTCACACTCTCACACTCTAACACTCTTTCACACACTCTCTCAGACTCTCTCACACTCTCACACTCTCTCACACTCTCACTCTCTCACACTCTCTCTCACACTCTCTCACACTCTCTCTCACACTCTCTCACACTCTCACACTCTCTCACACTCTCACATTCTCTCACACTCTCACACTCTCACACTCTCTCACACTCTCACACTCTCACACTCTCTCACACTCTCTCACACTCTCTCACACTCTCACACTCTCTCACACTCTCTCACACTCTCACACTCTCTCACACTCTCACACTCTCTCACACTCTCTCTCACACTCTCTCACACTCCCTCCTACCTGTTCAACACAACCTCAGTCACCTGTACCTCAGTGATCCCAGAGAGGTACCTCAGTGATCCCAGAGAGGTACCTCAGTGATCCCAGAGAGGTACCTCAGTGATCCCAGAGAGGTACCTCAGTGATCCCAGAGAGGTACCTCAGTGATCCCAGAGAAGTACCTCAGTGATCCCAGAGAGGTACCTCAGTGATCCCAGAGAGGTACCTCAGTGATCTCAGAGAGGTACCTCAGACGCCTGGCCCATGGCCGGGCTCAGAGAGTAGATACTCTCGAAACTCTTCAAAGGTATATTCAAAGGCAAAGGTGATCTCAGAGAGGTACCTCAGTGATCCCAGAGAGGTACCTCAGTGATCCCAGAGAGATACATCAGTGATCCCAGAGAGGTACCTCAGTGATCCCAGAGAGGTACCTCAGTGATCTCAGAGAGGTACCTCAGTGATCCCAGAGAGGTACCTCAGTGATCCCAGAGAGGTACCTCAGTGATCTCAGAGAGGTACCTCAGTGATCCCAGAGAGGTACCTCAGTGATCCCAGAGAGGTACCTCAGTGATCCCAGAGAGGTAACTCAGTGATCCCAGAGAGGTACCTCAGTGATCCCAGAGAGGTACCTCAATGATCCCAGAGAGGTACCTCAGTGATCCCAGAGAGGTACCTCAGTGATCCCAGAGAGGTGCCTCAGTGATCCCAGAGAGGTTTCTCAGTGATCCCAGAGAGGTACCTCAGTGATCCCAGAGAGGTACCTCAGTGATCTCAGAGAGGTACCTCTGTGATCCCAGAGAGGTACCTCAGTGATCCCAGAGAGGTACCTCAGAGATCCCAGAGAGGTACCTCAGTGATCCCAGAGAGGTACCTCAGTGATCCCAGAGAGGTACCTCAGTGATCCCAGAGAGGTACCTCAGTGATCCCAGAGATGTACCTCAGTGATCCCAGATAGGTACCTCAGTGATCCCAGAGAGGTACCTCAGTGATCCCATAGAGGTACCTCAGTGATCCCAGAGAGGTACCTCAGTGATCCCAGAGAGGTACCTCAGTGATCCCAGAGAGGTACCTCAGTGATCCCAGAGAGGTACCTCAGTGATCCCATAGAGGTACCTCAGTGATCCCAGAGAGGTACCTCAGTGATCCCAGAGAGGTACCTCAGTGATACCAGAGAGGTACCTCAGTGATACCAGAGAGGTATTCTCGTATCCCATAACAGCAGAAGCAACACAGCGTGTTGGTGTGACTAGTAAAGAGCAGCAGGCACCAGTAACCCCGTGTATGACACTAGTAAAGAGCAGCAGCCACCAGTAACCCCGTGTATGACACTAGTAAAGAGCAGCAGCCACCAGTAACCCCGTGTATGACACTAGTAAAGAGCAGCAGCCACCAGTAACCCCGTGTATGACACTAGTAAAGAGCAGCAGCCACCAGTAACCCCGTGTATGACACTAGTAAAGAGCAGCAGCCACCAGTAACCCCGTCTATGACACTAGTAAAGAGCAGCAGGCACCAGTAACCCCGTGTATGACACTAGTAAAGAGCAGCAGCCACCAGTAACCCCGCGTATGACACTAGTAAAGAGCAGCAACCACCAGTAACCCCGTGTATGACACTAGTAAAGAGCAGCAGGCACCAGTAACTCCGTGTATGACACTAGCAAAGAGCAGCAGCCACCAGTAACCCCGTGTATGACACTAGTAAAGAGCAGCAGCCACCAGTAACCCCGTGTATGTCACTAGTAAAGAGCAGCAGCCACCAGTAACCCCGTGTATGACACTAGTAAAGAGCAGCAGCCACCAGTAACCCCGCGTATGACACTAGTAAAGATCAGCAGCCACCAGTAACCCCGTGTATGACACTAGTAAAGAGCAGCAGCCACCAGTAACCCCGTGTATGACACTAGTAAAGAGCAGCAGCTACCAGTAACCCCGTGTATGACACTAGTAAAGAGCAGCAGCCACCAGTAACCCCGTGTATGACACTAGTAAAGAGCAGCAGCCACCAGTAACCCTGTGTATGACACTAGTAAAGAGCAGCAGCCACCAGTAACCCCGTGTATGACACTAGTAAAGAGCAGCAGCCACCAGTAACCCGCGTATGACACTAGTAAAGAGCAGCAGCCACCAGTAATCCGTGTATGACACTAGTAAAGAGCAGCAGCCACCAGTAACCCCGTGTATGACACTAGTAAAGAGCAGCAGCCACCAGTAACCCCGTGTATGACACTAGTAAAGAGCAGCAGCCACTAGTAACCCCGTGTATGACACTAGTAAAGAGCAGCAGCCACCAGTAACCCCGCGTATGACACTAGTAAAGAGCAGCAGCCACCAGTAACCCTGTGTATGACACTAGTAAAGAGCAGCAGCCACTAGTAACCCTGTGTATGACACTAGTAAAGAGCAGCAGCCACCAGTAACCCCGTGTATGACACTAGTAAAGAGCAGCAGCCACCAGTAACCCCGTGTATGACACTAGTAAAGAGCAGCAGCCACCAGTAACCCCGTGTATGACACTAGTAAAGAGCAGCAGCCACCAGTAATCCCGTGTATGACACTAGTAAAGAGCAGCAGCCACCAGTAACCCCGTGTATGACACTAGTAAAGAGCAGCAGCGACCAGTAACCCCGTGTATGACACTAGTAAAGAGCAGCAGCCACCATTAACCCCGTGTATGACACTAGTAAAGAGCAGCAGCTACCAGTAACCCCGTGTATGACACTAGTAAAGAGCAGCAGCCACCAGTAACCCCTTGTATGACACTAGTAAAGAGCAGCAGCCACCAGTAACCCCGTGTATGACACTAGTAAAGAGCAGCAGCCACCAGTAACCCCGTGTATGACACTAGTAAAGAGCAGCAGCCACCAGTAACCCCGTGTATGACACTAGTAAAGAGCAGCACAGACCAGTAACCCCGTGTATGACACTAGTAAAGAGCAGCAGCGACCAGTAACCCCGTGTATGACACTAGTAAAGAGCAGCAGCCACCAGTAACCCCGTGTATGACACTAGTAAAGAGCAGCAGCCACCAGTAACCCCGTGTATGACACTAGTAAAGAGCAGCAGGCACCAGTAACCCGTGTATGACACTAGTAAAGAGCAGCAGCCACCAGTAACCCGTGTATGACACTAGTAAAGAGCAGCAGCCACCAGTAACCCCGGTATGACACTAGTAAAGAGCAGCAGCCACCAGTAACCCGTGTATGACACTAGTAAAGAGCAGCAGCCACCAGTAACCGTGATGACATATAAAGAGCAGCAGCCACCAGTAACCGTGTATGACACTAGTAAAGAGCAGCAGCCACCAGTAACCGTATGACACTAGTAAAGAGCAGCAGCCACCAGTAACCCGTGTATGACACTAGTAAAAGCAGCAGCCACCAGTAACCCCGTGTATGACACTAGTAAAGAGCAGCAGCCACCAGTAACCCGTGTATGACACTAGTAAGAGCAGCAGCCACCAGTAACCCCGGTATGACACTAGTAAAGAGCAGCAGCCACCAGTAACCCCGTGTATGACACTAGTAAAGAGCAGCAGCCACCAGTAACCCTGTGTATGACACTAGTAAAGAGCAGCAGCCACCAGTAACCCCGTGTATGACACTAGTAAAGAGCAGCAGCACCAGTAACCCCGTGTATGACACTAGTAAAGAGCAGCAGCCACCAGTAACCCCGTGTATGACACTAGTAAAGAGCAGCAGCCACCAGTAACCCCGTGTATGACACTAGTAAAGAGCAGCAGCCACCAGTAACCCCGCGTATGACACTAGTAAAGAGCAGCAGCCACCAGTAACCCCGTGTATGACACTAGTAAAGAGCAGCAGCCACCAGTAACCCCGTGTATGATACGTCATCACCCCTTCAACTTTTGCGCTTCCTCATGAAAATAATAATTATAATATTATTAATAATAATAATAAGAAGAAGAAGAAGAAGAAAAAAAGAAGATTCATGTCTCGACCTAACTGTATGTAAATATTTTATTGGACATTGCTGTGAAGTAACAATAGACGTAACAATACTTGGAGTCTGCGTGTTGCTTTTTGGTTACTTTAGTTTTCATGTCAGCTCACTTCTGACATGGTGGGGAAACAACAGGTGGGGTAAAAAAAATTCTTATTGAATTTCGACCGCATAACAATCCTAAAAAGGCATTCCCATATTGCTTAACCTCAGCCCCCTCTACTTAAATGCATGCAAAAGAAATAGTGCAAAGTGTAACATAAGGTTAAATATTAACGTTGAAGATTTTAAGCGAGTCGTAAGAGTAAGTAAGTAAGTTTATTCAGGTATACACAAGTACAGTTACATAGATTATCATAAATAGGAGCATATGTGTAGAGAACCCAGGATAACCCAAAAAAACCATAAACAGTGACTTATTTCCATTGGGGTCCAATATTCGTAAGATATCACATGGAGAAAACTCTCACTTTTTCTTCAATAAAAACAGCAACTTGGGACATACATTATCCCAGAACTAATTAGAACCTTAAATTAAGAAACAACTTTGAAGGCAAAACGGAGAGATACTTTCTTGTCATATCAGAGAAAGAGATAAATATCTTGAAAAGATCACCAGCACATTAAGTTTGAAGCCGATCAGAAGCTGCATCATCAAGTTCTAGGCGTTGAAGGTAAAGTCAATTTTCCCCATTTTTTCTACGAGGACAGACCATAATAATCCCAATGTTTCTCTGTGTAAGACTGACCGACGTTTAAGATTTAAATAAGTACACATATCAGTAAGTAATTAAACTATATTTCACCGGGGGGAACATAACTTTCAATATATTTTTTTTACAATGGTGTTAAGGACACAGATATCATGTAGGATAATACAGTCACGTCAAACATTCTGACTCATTCTGACCAGAAGAGACATTAGAGTCAACTGGTTTTTGTGGGTTGCATCCTGTAAATCTTCACAACCCACCAAAACCAACCACCACCACCAGTGTTGTGGTGGGTGCTACAGGCACCACCACCACCAGAGTTGTGGTGGGTGCTACAGGTACCACCACCAGTGTTGTGGTGGGTGCTACAGGTACCACTACCACCAGTGTTGTGGTGTGTGCTACAGGTACCACCAGTGTTATGGTGGGTGCTACAGGTACCACCACCTGTGTTGTGGTGGGTGCTACAGGTACCACCACCACCACCAGTCTTGTGGTGGGTGCTACAGGTACCACCACCAGTGTTGTGGTTGGTGCTACAGGTAACACTACCACCAGTGTTGTGGTGGGTGCTACAGGTACCACCACCAGTGTTGTGGTGGGTGCTACAGGTACCACCACCACCAGTGTTGTGGTGGGTGCTACAGGTACCACCACCAGTGTTGTGGTGGGTGCTACAGGTACCACCACCACCAGTGTTGTGGTGGGTGCTACAGGTACCACCAGTGTTGTGGTGGGTGCTACAGGTGCCACCACCAGTGTTGTAGTGGGTGCTACAGGTACCACCACCAGTGTTGTGGTGGGTGCTACAGGTACCACCACCATCAGTGTTGTGGTGGGTGCTACAGGTACCACCACCACCAGTGTTGTGGTGGATGCTATAGGTACCACCAGTGTTGTGGTGGGTGCTACAGGCACCACCACCACCACCACCAGAGTTGTGGTGGGTGCTACAGGTACCACCACCAGTGTTGTGGTGGGTGCTACAGGTACCACTACCACCAGTGTTGTGGTTTGTGCTACAGGTACCACCAGTGTTGTGGTGGGTGCTACAGGTACCACCACCACCACCTGTGTTGTGGTGGGTGCTACAGGTACCACCACCACCACCAGTGTTGTGGTGGGTGCTACAGGTACCACCACCAGTGTTGTGGTTGGTGCTACAGGTACCACTACCACCAGTGTTGTGGTGGGTGCTACAGGTACCACCACCACCAATGTGTGGTGGGTGCACAGGTACCACCACCAGTGTTGTGGTGGGTGCTACAGGTACCACCACCAGTGTTGTGGTGGGTGCTACAGGTACCACCACCAGTGTTGTGGTGGTGCACAGGTACCACCACCAGTGTTGTGGTGGTGCTACAGGACCACCACCAGTGCTTGTGGTGGTGCTGCAGGTACCACCACCAGTGTTGTGGTGGTGCCACAGGTACCACCACCAGTGTTGTGGTGGTGCTACAGGTACCACCACCAGTGTTGTGGTGGGTGCTCAGGTACCACCACCAGTGTTGTGGTGGGTGCTACAGGTACCACCACCAGTGTTGTGGTGGGTGCTACAGGTACCACCACCAGTGTTGTGGTGGTGCTACAGGTACCACCACCAGTGTTGTGGTGGTGCTACAGGTACCACCACCAGTGTTGTGGTGGTGCTACAGGTACCACCACCAGTGTTGTGGTGGTGCTCAGGTACCACCACCAGTGTTGTGGTGGTGCTACAGGTACCACCACCAGTGTTGTGGTGGTGCTACAGGACCACCACCAGTGTTGTAGGTGGTGCTACAGGTACCACCACCAGTGTTGTTGTGGTGCTACAGGTACCACCACCAGTGTTGTGGTGGTGCTACAGGTACCACCACCAGTGTTGTGGTGGTGCTACAGGTACCACCACCAGTGTTGTGGTGGTGCTACAGGTACCACCACCAGTGTTGTGGTGGTGCTACAGGTACCACCACCAGTGTTGTGGTGGTGCTACAGGTACCACCACCAGTGTTGTGGTGGTGCTACAGGTACCACCACCAGTGTTGTGGTGGTGCTACAGGTACCACCACCAGTGTTGTGGTGGTGCTACAGGTACCACCACCAGTGTTGTGGTGGTGCTACAGGTACCACCACCAGTGTTGTGGTGGTGCTACAGGTACCACCACCAGTGTGGTGGTGGTGCTACAGGTACCACCACCAGTGTTGTGGTGGTGCTACAGGTACCACCACCACCACCAGTGTTGTCGTGGTGCTACAGGCACCACCACCAGTGTTGTGGTGGTGCTACAGTACCACCACCAGTGTGGTGGTGGTGCTACAGGTACCACCACCAGTGTTGTGGTGGTGCTACAGGTACCACCACCAGTGTTGTGGTGGTGCTACAGGTACCACCACCAGTGTTGTGGTGGTGCTACAGGTACCACCACCAGTGTTGTGGTGGTGCTACAGGTACCACCACCAGTGTGGTGGTGGTGCTACAGGTACCACCACCAGTGTTGTGGTGGTGCTACAGGTACCACCACTGCCTCAGGCATCAGCGTCCTCTTCACCTCTGTGGTTCAGTTTGTGATATTTTTTAACATTTCTCTTAAAATTTCCATTTCAAGAATTTCACTCAACAGCTGCTTGTTTGCATGCGTGCGTGTGTGCATGCGTGCGTGTGTGCATGCGTGCGTGTGTGCATGCGTGCGTGCGTGCATGCGTGCGTGTGTGCATTCGTGCGTGTGTGCATGCGTGCGTGTGTGCATGCGTGTGTGTGTGCATGCGTGCGTGTACTCACCTAGTTGTGGTTGCAGGGGTCGAGACATAGCTCCTGGCCGTATGTGACGTATGTAGCTGTGTGCATGCGTGCGTGTGTGCATTCGTGCTGTGTGCATGCGTGCGTGTGCATGGGCGTGGCATGCTCGTGTGATGCGTGTGTGTGCATGCGTGCTGTGTGCATGCGTGCGTGTTGCATGCGTGCGTGTGTGCATGCGTGCGTGTGTGCATGCGTGCGTGTGTGCATGCGTGCGTGTGTGCATGCGTGCGTGTGTGCATGCGTGCGTGTGTGCATGCGTGCGTGTGTGCATGCGTGCGTGTGTGCATGCGTGCGTGTGTGCATGCGTGCGTGTGTGCATGCGTGCGTGTGTGCATGCGTGCGTGTGTGCATGCGTGCGTGTGTGCATGCGTGCGTGTGTGCATGCGTGCGTGTGTGCATGCGTGCGTGTGTGCATGCGTGCGTGTGTGCATGCGTGCGTGTGTGCATGCGTGCGTGTGTGCATGCGTGCGTGTGTGCATGCGTGCGTGTGTGCATGCGTGCGTGTGTGCATGCTGAAGGAACACAGACCACGAAAAAGGTTTGGGGTTCACTTGTACTCACTGCACACAGAAATCACTCCCTACGAAAGCAAAAGACTTGGCAGGGGATGCAACATACCCCCAGTGAAAAGTAGGGGCGCCACTGGTACACTAAGAGATAACACAATAAGTGTCCAGGGCCCAAGACTGTTCAATAGCCTCTCACCAGCCATAAGGGGAATTACCAATAAGCCCTTGGCTGCCTTCAGGAGGAAGCTGGAGAGATACTTAGAGTTAGTGCCGGATCAGCCGGACTGTGGTTCGTACATTTTTCTACGTGCGGCCATCAGTAACAGCCTCGTTGATCAGGCCCTGATCCACCGGGAGGCGGGTCGTTGATCCCCGGAATACCCTCCAGGTAAGTAGCAGGTAGCACGAAGTGAAAGATACTGGTGACTATGGTGGGTGTGACACTGTTGTTTCTGGTGTGGTGGTGGTGGTGGTGGTATTGGTGGTGGTGGTGGTGGAGGTGGTGGTGGTAGTGGTGGTGGTGGTGATGGTAGTGGTGGTGGTACTGGTGGTAGTGGTGGTGGTGGTGGTGGTGGTGGTGGTAGTAGTGGTGGTAGTAGTAGTGGTGGTGCTGGTGGTAGTGATGGTGGTATTGGTGGTGGTACTGGTGGTGGTACTGGTGGTAGTGCTGGTGGTACTGGTGGTAGTGGTAGTGGTGGTGGTAGTGGTGGTGGTGGAGGTGGTAGTGGTGGTGGTAGTGGTGGTGGTGGAGGTGGTAGTGGTGGTAGTGGTGGTGTTACACACCCACATAGGCTGCCTCACCAACCAGCGAACCATCTTGTTAAGGGTTTGGTGATCGGGGCCCCATCACCAAATCAACAACTTGGTTCAGCCAATCATAGTGCGGGTCTGGCAATGGGAAAGGTGACGTGGATTCCACTCACATGTTTGCCATTGTCATTCCCTTCCTGAGCTGGTTGTTGTACGGTCGTCTCTGTCTATTGGCTGTTGTTATGCCTTGACTACCGTGGCATGCACTACTAATAATACTATCTCTGTATATAGTGTACATATTTGTATAAAGCCTTATAATATACTTGGTGAAGGAAAATACAAAAATTCATAATATACTTGGTGAAGGAAAATACAAAAATTCATAATTGCTTGGTGAAGGAAATACAATTCAAAGCATTTTCTACTGTGTTTCTTTGCTCCAAGCTCCCTTTTACACTCAGGATAACAGGCCTTTGAACCTGAGGTTGTATTATGGGTAGCCTGTCCGGGATCTGAATTTGGAGCTGGACTTAGAGCAGGAGTTGAGCCTAGAGTTGAAGTTGGAGCAGGAGCTAGTTTTGTATCATTTAGAAAGCTTGCTATCTGGTAACTATCGGATTGTGAAAACCACTGTTCTTGGGGCTTATCAATGTATTCCTGCCAAGTATAGGAAAGAATTCAAACTAGGCAGAAGGCAGCTGGATCAGTCTTACGTTGATTTTGTAAGGCAACAGACCAGGGCTTTTACAAAGTGGTACAAGGCAAGTGGTGTCACTGATTTTGATAATCTGGTGCAACTTATCTTGGTGGACAACCTGCTGGAGTCTGTTAGTCCAGAGGTTCGAGTCTTTCTTCAAGATGGTTCATTGGCTACTGCATTGGAAGCAGCCAGGTTGGCTGATACTTTTGAAACTAACCGCTCCTTGTCCGAGCGGTCTTATCTCTTTCCTCAACAGCCTGGTATGAGCAGAGATCGTCAAAGAAAAGTTCCTGAGTGGAGAACAAAATGTCAAGATGAAGGTGAATCTCGTCGGCAGCCAACAAAATCACCTGGTGAGCAGCGTTACTTCACTCATGGTCAACCTGGTGAGCTACCTCAAACTACTCAACATGGTGATTCGAGACGGCAGTATCCAGAGTGGCGTAAGCCACAAAATCAGTGAGGAGCCAAAGTTAAAGCTGAGGTGGTATGCTATTTGTGTGGTAAACCCGGCTACATTAGGCCCAATTGCCCAAATAACCCCCAACCATTAGGGAAAATTTATAATGTCCCTAATAATATGACTCAGAAAGAAGTAGAGAAGGGGATGGCCCCCTACTATAGCACTTGTCATATATCCCTTCAGGAACATTCAGAGAAAATGGAAGTTAGAACCTTTACGGATACTGGAGCATATTGCTCACTTATAAGAGAGGGAGTACTTTCCCTTTCTGAACAAACCTCTTTGCATTCCTCAGTTCTGTTAGAAGTTTTTGGAGGAGCAGTATTTCTGTCCCTTTACATAAAATATATGTGCAGAGTAAATACTACACTGGGTATTTGACTGTAGGTGTATCTGATGGATTCCCCATGAAAGATGCGATGCTATTACTGGGTAATAACATTGAGTCTACTAAATGTATAGAACCAATAATGATTAATTCTTCCCCGATGTTGGCCATAACTCGGGCAAAATCCAAAGTGATGTCTGATGAGAATGTTAACTCGTCCTTGTATGACTCTGATCTCAGACTAACCAATTTGTTTTATGAGGAAAACTGGCCAGAGCCTCGTAAATTAGTGAACAGCCCCAGATCAAGCCTTCCTATTCCAGGGTTGCAGGATTGCCAGATGTCTCTGTTTCCATGCCTGATGGACTGTCCTTTCAGGAGGAACAACGGAAAGACTCCTCACTAAAATATGCTTTTGAAGCATCCGTGGGTGAATCCATATTGCGACCCCAGAATGGGCCACAATTTTATGATGTATATTTCCCTTTCTTATAATTTTATTATGCTGATATTTTCGATAATAGCTAAATCGTTCATATCTTGCTTTATATTATTATTTGACTTAGTTATATTAGAAGGTAGGATGTTACATTTTACACTATTGTGTATTGTTCGAGAGTCTTGAGTAGCTGCCCTTGAGTTGGCAAACTACCTCGCTAACTAGCGCTTCGCTTGTTATACTGCCGGCTTCTGGAGTTGCTGGGCAGCAGTCACATGCGAGTCACGTATCACACCTGTAGGAGGTGACTGCCCCCTTCATCGCTCTCTTCCCTGCTGACTCTCGTTGGAGAAACACCTCGCTCTTGTCTCTGCTTGTTTTCTCGTCATTTAGACTCTGTTTGGTAGAGTATGTATTCGGTGGTGAGACGAAACATACTTCTCTGGACTCTGTGTAACTCTGTTCACAGAGAATAGCCTAGACTTAGTGATTTTCGACGTTTTACTGTGTTGTGTGTGGCACTGACACTCTGAGATAACTCAGGTCTCTAGCTATAGCTCTTGACCTAATTCGTTGTGGCATCTGTGTACCATCACAGTCGGGGATATTGTTTATGCTGAACTTAGATTCAGTAATAAGGGAGTTTTGTGACTTATGGAGGATCTGCTGATGGTCCCCAGTTAGGGTCGTTATTTTATCTCCTTGTTCCTGACGCTGTGTTGCTGCCCCTTGCTATATTGTTGTTTGTCGAATTGGTCATATTACTGTTCAATCAAGCTGTTCTGATTGTCAGTTTGTTAGAGAAGTTAGCTTATGAGTGGACGTTTAGTTGGTCACTGGTCGAGTCGAGTCTTAAAGAGTTACCTGGAGCACACATACACACACATACACATATTTGTAAATATCTGAATATTATTGTAAATTGCTGACATTGTACCAGATAGTACATAAGAGCCATTAAGATATATGTGCCTTCAGCACAATAATATTGTTTATGAGAGAAGTGTAGGAACTAACCTCCTAATTAACCTCCTAATTAATATCTTAATGAATATCCTGATCATATGTAAATTTATTTACTTTGATACCCTAGACGTTTTATCTTTGTTAATAAATTTAATTTTTGGATAGTACCCTCTCAGTTGTAATCCTACGATTACAACTGATAACTGGACCAGGATACTGACTACTTTGTTGCAAAAACCCAGTAACAGGCTGGATGCTAGAGGGGCATTCCTTTCTAGTGTTCACTGGAGATGTCTATTTCTAATAGATATTGCGTCTTTTGTAACAATCCACTTCAGGTCACCCGGTCAAATATCAACTTAAAAACGATTACTTAGTCTGCACTGAAACTGGTAAGGAGGTGGAGGGAACACAGCAGACAGATTAGTAGTTCCCAAAAAATTTAGATCTCAGATATTAAATATAGCCCATAACTCTTCTTTAGGAGGCCATTTGGCCTCCTAAAGAAGAATTCTTTTGGCCAAAGTTAAGGCAAGATATAAAGAATTATATTCGCTGTTGTCCAGAATGTCAGCAGGTAGGGAAACCTGGACACCCCATTAAACCTGCACCTCTCCATCCCATTCCCACTAATGGAGACCCTTTTTTTCAGAATTAATAATAGATTGTGTAGGTCCACTACCTAAGGCTAAGTTTGGAAATCAATATTTATTTACAATCATGGATAGAGTAACTAGATATTCAGAGGCAGTTCCTATGCGCAGTATTAACACTAAAGCAATCCTTAAAGCTATAACTAAGTTTATCTCTTGCTTTGGAATTCCTAAATCTATTCAAAGTGATCAAGGTACTAACTTCACTGTCAAAGCATTTAGGGAAGCATTAAATAGGTTGGGAATAGTTCATAACCTATCCACTGCCTATCATCCTCAGTCCCAAGGCGCCTTGGAAAGATTCCATCAGACGTTAAAAACAATGATGAGAACTTTTTGCATACATTTTCCTACAGACTGGGATGAATCACTTCCTCTGTTGCTATTCGCAATGAGAGAAACTGCAAGAGTCTACAGGGTACAGTCCATTTGAGCTGATTTTTGGGCGCAATGTACGAGGTCCTCTACGTGTGCTCAAAGAAGGATGGATGGGAGAAGACGCCTCCACAACCAGCTACAACCCTTCTTCAAGGTTGCAGGTAGCACGTCAGTTGGCTCAGGCTAACTTAAAGGCCGCTCAGAATACAATGAAACAGAGGTATGACAGAAAATCAAAGTTTTGCTCCTTCCATCCAGGAGATAAGGTGTTGGTACAGGAGCCTATACCTGGCCACACATTAAAAGCTAGATTTACGAGACCCATGCAAATTGTAAGTAAATTATCTGATGTAAATTATGTGGTATCTCCCCTTGACAAGACCTCAAAAAATAA
This sequence comes from Cherax destructor, assembly GCA_009830355.1. NCBI lineage: Eukaryota > Metazoa > Arthropoda > Malacostraca > Decapoda > Parastacidae > Cherax > Cherax destructor. The sequence goes on from WNWK01013703.1 coordinate 47,232, forward strand.
AACCTACCACATTAATCAAATCAAAGCCTTTAATACACCAGATAAAGTCCCAGTAATGACTCTGTCCTCTGCCTCTGATGACCCTGACTCTTTGCACTCTTAGATCAATGTAAAGCTTCCCAATTCAATCCTCCTCAAGGACCCTAGTTCTTTAATGTTGGGGCTGTCTCAGAATCAAGTAACAAGTTTAACTGCGCTCTTACAGTCTTATCCTGATATTTTTTCGGATGTGCTGAAAAAATGTACACTAGGATATCATGACGTAGATGTTGGAAACTCTAAACCTATTAAACTCTCTCCCCTACAGAGCTAATCCTGAAAAACAGAGGCTACTTCAGCAGGAGGTAGAATTTCTGTTAGAGCATGGGTTAGTGGAGGAGTCATCTAGTCCGTGGGCTTCACCGTGCATCCTTGTTAACAAAGCTGATGGAGGGTTCCGAATGTGCACAGATTACCGTAAGGTGAATGAGGACACAGTTGCAGATGCCTATCCTCTGCCACGTCTGGATGACGTAATCGACTTTGTGGGTAAGGCTACTTTTGTATCCAAATTGGACCTCCTTAAAGGTTACTATCAAGTACCTTTAACATATAAAACGAAAGAAATCTCTGCCTTCGTAATTCCAGGAGGTCATTATCAATATACAGTGACCCCCTTTGGAATGAAAAACTCTCCGGCATCATTCCAGAGACTGATCCATCAGGCTATTAAAGGACTTGAAGGCACGGCCGCTTACCTAGATGATATAGTTGTTGTGTCGGACACTTGGGACCAACATATGTTTAGGCTTAAGGCTCTCTTTGAGACCTTCCAGAGTTTTCACTTAACTGTTAATTTATCAGCTGTATAACCCCTGTGGTTTAGCGCTTCTATTTGATTATAATAATAATAATAATAATAATAATGTTAATTTATCAAAGTCATCCTTTGGTCAATCTACTATTATTTTTTTAGGCCATGAAGTAGGTAGTGGCAAAGTGGCCCCTAAATTTGCAAAAATTCTTGCCATTAAAAATTATCCAGTACCCCCTGACAGGAAATCCCTTCAACGTTTTCTAGGGATGGTAGGGTTTTATTGAAGATTATGTAAAAATTTTGCAGATATTGTTGCCCCTCTAACCTCACTTACCAGTCATAAAGTTCCCTTTAATTGGACCCTAGAATGTCAAAATGCCTTTACGAAAGCAAAGAGATTACTTTGTAATGCACCAATTTTTTCTCTCCAGACTTTTCAAAACCCTTCTCTTTACAGATAGATGCTTGTGAGTCTGGGGTGGTGGCAGTGCTTCTGCAATCTGGGGATGATGGGTTGCAGCCTGTGGCCTACCATTCAGCCAAATACAAACCACACCAGAGGGCCTACTCCACTATAGAGAAGGAGGTCCTGGCTCTGATATTGGCATTAGAGCACTTTGACGTCTATTTGGGCCAGTCCTCACAGGTGGTCACCATCTACAGCGACTTGAACCCTCTGGTGTACCTCCAATCCATGAAGAATCACAACACAAGACTCATGCATTGGAGCATACGGCTGCAACCCTACTAACTATGTATTAAACACATCTCTGGCAAAGCCAATGCGCTGGCTGATGTGTTATCTAGAATGTATTAGTTAGGATGTGTTAGGGACTTTGGGTAGAGCCAGCTCTTTTTTTTCCCCTAGTGGGTTTTTTTTTTTTAGTGAGGGGATATTCTGCTACCGATCGCAGGTATCTTGGACCTACGTTAGCCCTACCGTCTGCTGTCTCACTCTTAAGTTTAAAGCCGGACGTTATGTTTCGAGAAAAGTTTAGCTTTATCTAATGAGTGGGATGGTTGAGGGGAAAGGCGGTCCCATTATTGTAATGTGCCATGGTGGCACTCTACCCATGTGAGGTGTAAGCCTAGTCCTGAGCCCTCTTGGGGTGGGGTGTTGCATGCAAGAGTACGTCACCATTATTCGGAGCATGTTAACACACCACATAGGCTGCCTCACCAACCAGCGAATCATCTTGTTAAGGATTTGGTGATCAGCCCCATCATCAAATCAACAACTTGGTTCAGCCAATCATAGTGCGGGTCTGGCAATGGGAAAGGTGACGTGGATTCCACTCACATGTTTGCTATTGTCATTCTCTTCCTGAGCTGGTTGTTGTACGTTCGTCTCTGTCTATTGGCTGTTGTTCTGCCTTGACTACCATGGCATGCACTACTAATACTACTATCTCTGTATATAGTGTACATATTTGTATAAAGCCTTATATTATACTTGGTGAAGGAAAATACAAAATTCATAATTGCTTGGTAAAGGAAATACAATTCAAAGCATTTTCTACTGTGTTTCTTTGCTCCAAGCTCCCTTTACACTCAGGCCTTTGAACCTGAGGTTGTAATAGTGGTGGTGGTGGTAGTGGTGATGGTACTGGTGGTAGTGATGGTGGTACTGGTGGTCGTGGTGGTAGTGGTGATGGATGTGGTAGTGGTGGTGGTAGTGGTGGTAGAGGTGGTGGTGGTAGAGGTGGTAGTGGTGATGGAGGTGGTAGTGGTGGTGGTAGTGGTGGTGGTAGAGGTGGTGGTGGTAGTGGTAGAGGTGGTGGTGGTGCTAGTGGCAATACTAGTGGTGTATGCATGACAAGGCACTGTGAGCAGGCACTGACCGCCAGAATTACATCAAGACCAGAGTGGAAAATTCAGCAGACACATATATGAATTCAGTTAAGCCTTTAAAACAAATGCTGTTATTGTCTTTCCAAAAGGCCTGGTCCCGGACCGGGCCGCGGGGCGTTAACCCCGGAATACCCTCCAGGTATACTCCAGGTAGCGCCGCTAACTCTTCATCAGTAATGGATACGTTGCGGCAACTCTATAATACAGCTGATCTATCGCTTATTCATTATCATTATACAGTAACCAGATTATACACTTAATGTAATGTAAAGCTCACAGGGAACGTTATGAAACAATGTATAGGTGTTTTTTTTCGTCTCCGAGATATTTATATGTTTTTTAAAACTCAGGGTTGAAATAAAGACTTTCTTATAGTGAAACTAAAGGTGTTGAGTGTGTGGTGTTGAGTGTGTGGTGTTGAGTGTGTGTTGTTCAGTGTGTGGTGTTGAGTGTGTAGTATGGGGTTTAGAGGTGTGGTGTTGAGTGTGTGGTGTTGAGTGTGTGGTGTTGAGTGTGTGGTGTTGAGTGTGTGGTGTTGAGTGTGTGGTGTTGAGTGTGTGGGGGTTTGAGTGTGTGTTGTTCAGTGTGTAGTGTTGAGTGTGTAGTGTGTAGTGTTGGGGTGTGGTGTTGAGTGTTGTTGTTCAGTGTGTGGTGTTGAGTGTGTAGTGTTGAGTGTGTGTTGTTCAGTGTGTAGTGTTGAGTGTGTAGTATGTTAATTGTAGAGTGTGTGGTGTTGAGTGTGTGGTGTTGAGTGTGTGGTGTTGAGTGTGAGTGTAGAGTGTGTGGTGTTGAGTGTGTGGTGTTGAGTGTGTGTTGTTCAGTGTGTGGTTGGGGTTTTAGTGTGTAGTGTAGAGTGTGGGTGTTGAGTGTGGTGTAGAGTGTGTGGTGTTCAGTGTGGGGTGTTGACATAAATGCGCTAAGAAACGACAGAATAAATAATTTAGTCTAACTTAAGACCGCCAAACTTCACACTGTCCAAATTAACCCCAACCACATCTGCTTCTCAAGCACAACACACTCTATATCTACAACGCAATCCTCGCCCTGACACAACCCTCTACCCCGGGCACACTCAAGAAAGTTTTAAAAATTTAAAGAATAATAAAATAACGATCTTTAAAAGATTACTTTTTTGACTCACAATGCATCTGTAACAGACTCTAATTTGGGCTGAGAGGAGTCACAGGGGGTGCTGAGAGGAGTCACAAGCTGCTAGGGGTCCCCCGAGCTGCTGAGGGGGGGTCCGAGCTGCTGGGGAGCACAAGCGCGAAGGAGTCACAGAGCTGCTGAGAGGGTCCCGAGCTGCTGAGAGGGTCACAGAGCTGCTGAGAGGAGTCACAGGGCTGCTGAGAGGAGTCCGGGGTGCTGAGAGGGGGGCCGAGGGGGCTGGGAGGGTCACAGAGCTGCTGAGGGGGGGTCACAGGGGTGCTGGGGGGGGTCCGGGGGCTGGGGGGGGGTAAAAAAGGGTGAGAGGAGTCCGGCTGCTGAGGGGGCCGGGGTGCTGGGGCGGCTGCTGAGGGGGTCCGGGGTGCTGAGGGGTCACAGAGCTGTGGGGGGGGTCCGGGCTGCTGGGGGGAGTCACAGAGCTGCTGAGAGGGGCCGGCTGCTGGGGGAGTCCCAGGGGCTCTGGGGGGGTCCGGTGTGAGAGGGTCACAGAGCTGCTGAGATGAGTCCGGCTGCTGAGAGGGTTACGAAGGGGGTGAGGGGGGGTCCCCCGAGCTGCTGAGAGGAGTCCGGGGCTGCTGGGGGGTCCGAGGGGTGGGAGGTCCGGGGGTGTGAGGGGTTACAGAGCTGCTTTGAGGGGGCAAGAGGGGGGCTGAGGGGAGTTACAGAGCTGCTGAGAGGGCACAGAGCTGTGGGGAGTCACAGAGCTGCTAAGAGGAATCCAAAGCTGCTGATAGGTACAGGTGTGAGAGGAGTCCGAGCTGCTGAGATGATCCCGAGCTGGGGGGAGCCGAGCGTGATAGGATCCGGCTGCTGAGGGGACCGAGCTGCTGATGGATCCCGGCTGTGAGGGGGTCCGAGCTGCTGAGATGAGTCACAGAGCTGCTGAGGGGGGGTCCGGCTGCTGAGAGGAGCCGGCTGCTGGGGAGTCACAGAGCTGCTGAGAGGAGTCACAGGCTGCTGAGGGGGTCACAGAGCTGCTGAGAGGGTCACAGAGCGTGAGATGGTCGAGCTGTGAGGGGGGGTCACAGAGCTGTGAGGGGGTGGCTGCTGAGAGGCCCGAGCTGCTGAGAGGGCCCGGGGGGGCTGGGGGCCGGGGGGGGGAACAGAGCTGCTGGGGGGTCAAGGCTGCTGGAGGGTCACAGAGCTGCTAAGGGGGTCCGCTGCTGAGGGGCCGGGCTGCTGAGGGAGTTACGGCTGCTGGGGGGCCCCAGAGCTCTGAGGGGCCCTTGAGGTGAGAGGACCCCAAAGCTGCTGGGGGGGGTCATGGGGCCAGGGGAGCGTATCCCCAAACCGAAGGGGGGCACTGGAAAAATTCAAAATTGAACTTAAATTAAAAGCTTAAGGACTCTTACAGAGACAAGAATCAAGGAAGAAAAAAGCCATAAATGAATTTAAAAAACAAAAAATATTTCTTCTTATGTAAATCTAAGGAAAACAACACCAATATTGGCCCCTGCTTAGACAGATGGACCACATAGATGACAAAAAGAAATAGTGAATACTAAAGTCAAATGACTTGACAGGGCCCCAAACCCAGACTAGGTTTCGACAATCTTCAAAAATCTCGTTTTCCCCCAAAAACAAGTTTTTAAAAAAGGCATTTAAAACATGCCCATTCACTGTCCCCCGGCCCGGACTCATGGAACTCCGTGTTCATCAAGAACTGCGAAGCCTGTCACGTGCCTTCGCATTCTAGGGAGGGGCAGGGACACAGAACTCACCCCGGTCCTAAAAAAACAGACATCCCCCACCAAAAGGGGCAGTAAAAAATTAAAAGAACTACAGACTGATAGGCAACACCCATATAAAAAAAAAAAATTTTGAAACTTTTTTAAAAAAGAAACCACATGACAAGGTCCTGGATGCTTTAGAGGATAAACAAAATGCAGATATAGTATAAAAGACATTGCTAAACCTTAAAATGTGCCTGGTGTAATAACCAAAAGGTAAAGGAAAACAGGAAATTGGTAGAGGGATCTATAATTTCCAACAAGTAAAACAAAGAGAGTCAAAGAGTAAGGTCTGAGGCAGCTACTGAAAAAAGCTCTGTTCCAAAGGCACAGTACTCCCCCATCCTGTTCCTCACCCTTTTTATCGGACATAACAGGGATATCAGCCCCCGTGCTTTCTTCCTTTTTAGATGACACCCGAATCTGCATGACATGCCACCATTGAAGACCTGCAAGACTCCAACAGACATCAACCAGACGATGCAACATCCCCAATGAAAAGCAGGGTCCACTAGCACGTTGAGAGACAACCTAAGGCAAAGGGGCCCCAAACTGCCTGCCTCCCAGCATACATAGAGGATTACCAATAGACCCCGGCGTCTTCCCGGCACTGGGGCACCAAGTCGGTTGAACCAGGCTTGGTTCGTACGTTGGACTGGTGCGGGCCCGCAGCAACCTGGTTAATCAGGTTGATCAAAATGAGACCTGGTCCGACCGGGGCCCCAGGGGGTTTACCCCCGGGAAACCCCCCCAGGAAACACCCCCCGGATTCCCCAGGTCCGGGCATAAATTTTTTTAAAAGTAAACAATAGTTCATTATTCTATTGTTTTTATTTTATTATTATTATTATTATTATTATTATTTTATTATTATTTTATTTTTATACTCTTTATTTTTATTATTATCCCCTTTAAAATTTTATTATTATCCTCTTTAAATTATTATTATCACTGCTTTAATTATTATTATTATCAATGCTTTAATTATTATTATTATCAATGCTTTAATTATTATTATTATCACTGCTTTAATTATTATTATTATCCTCTTTAATTATTATTATTATCACTTTTAATTATTATTATTATCACTGCTTTAATTATTATTTTTACAATGTTTAATTATTATTATTATCAGCAATTATTATTATTATTTTATTATTATTATTATTTTTTAATTATTTTTTTAATGCTTTAATTTTATTATTTTTTTTTTATTATTATTATTATTATTATTATTATTATTATTTTATAACTGTTTAATTATTATTATTATTATCCTGTTTTTAAATTTTTATTATTATCACTTTTAATTATTCCCCTTTTTTATTATTATTTTTTTATTTAATTGGGAAGAAGGGGAGGAAGGGGGAATGTCAGAAAGGGGGATTGAAGAGGGATCAAAAACGGGGGGTGGAGGGGGATTATGGGGGGGGGTGTATGGATGGGA